>JAIUSX010000134.1:600000-797500 GCA_026573805.1 Hesperophylax magnus
GTTTTAGGCTAATGAATTGGGTTTTAGGTAGGTTCCGAAGCAGAATTAAATTGTCTATGGTTGCGCCTTTTTTTAAAATTTCCTCTATCCTTTGTCGATGGTGTGCTGTGACGTCGGCGATGCGTGGTGTATTCAAATTTGCCAGATCTATGGTTAAAACTTGACGAAAGCAAACGTATGGAAAGAGGGCGGAGTTATCAATCTATAGATAGTTGATTTATGAGCTAGATCAGGTACCAGGATCAGGTTTCGTTACCGCCGCGTCAACTTTTATCAACTGAATTTCGAAACATTTTGAGGTTTCGAACATTTCACCAACCGCGAATAATATCCATGTGCTATATGTTTGCCCTCAGGAGGGCTTTTACAGTTCTTCTCCTGTTCTAGATTTCAGGTTATGCGCCCAGCACAAAAAGATAGCGACTTTGTTTTGACAGCTCGGTTGACAATTTCTTCGATCATCGTGAAGTTCGGCTCACGAAACAATACGAAAGGGAAAGGTCTTCTTGGAGAATCCATTGAATCACAAATGAATTTTCACGCACCATATAAAAATGAAATCTCCAATGAAATTTCGGCTGGAACATAAGCGTTCCTCCGCCCTCACAAACTGTCATCAATGTAATTCATTTTTACGTAAATTCACAATTGTAGTCCAAATATTTCACGCTGATACACAAATTATCACTTAAAAACAAAAGTAACAGTCACCGGTATCAGTACCAAAGGTAAACAAAAACTCGTCAATGGTGCACGCTGCATTGTTTTCACAACACGATATTTCAAGTCAGGCGAATTAACTAAAAGCCAATGCTTTTTCCGAATCCCACTTCTGATGTTAGCAATAATAAAACGCTAAGTAAATGGTTATGTTGAAATATTATATTGTCTTCACGGTCTATTACAATAATAACATCCAATATTCAGTAAGGTTATATCGCGCATTGCGCAGTTCCAAGTTCCAGCCGCTTGCCGTGCTCGTCCCGCGGGTGTCCGGTAGGTGGCGGTGGAGTCGCTCCCGCCTTCAACCAGCAGCGCCTCTGCCGGCCAATTGGTGAACTAAACACTGTGGCGGCAGTATTTGAATGCGCTGCTAACAATACATTCCGATAATTATTCTTAAAATGTCTTATTTTCGCTTAGGTTTCCCCACAAACCGAGAAAAAATTGAGAAATGGATATAAGCAATCCGGATTCAATTTTGTGTAAGTAACTGGGTAATATTATATATATATATATATATATCTTAATTTACCTTTACCCATTTAGGCAATTATTCGGGAACTGGCCACGCTTAATACGATTTTTTTTAAATAAAGCGTTTTGATTTTAGGTTACGTTAGGTTAGGTTATTATAGGTTAGGTTAGGTTGGGTTAGATTATTATAGGTTAGGTTAGGTTAGGTTGGGTTATTATAGGATAGATTAGGATAGGTTAGGTTAGGAATGGTGTGGTTGGGTTAAGTTAGGATAGATTGTGTTAGATTAAGTTGGGTTTTTTAACGTACGAAAATATTTTTTTTAAACTTCCCTTAATACCCTTTTTTTCATAAATAACGAGGTTTTACACATTATTTGTGTTATAAAAAACCGTTTTACACATTATTACACATTATCATATTTTTAATTATATTTAGATTTTTGCCTTTTTAGCTTCCAATTTTGTTTCATGTTTTCTTATTGTTAGGTTGGCAGTGTCTACACTGCGAACAAACAAACTCGAATTATGCGCGAACTTCATATCGGTGTTCTGTCAAGATGGTGCGTCGGTTGGAAAATTTTCTCGTAAATTATTATCTACATAAATAACATCAAATATCAATATTTTTCAACATCGTAAATGCAAAAAGTTGTTTTTTATTGTCATTAAGTTGAATCAAATGTTTTTTTAAATGCGTATTAAAACGATAGTTGTAGGTAAAGTTTTACCGAAACAACTGTCGTTCTTATTATGCCTAAATTGAACATGTTAGTGTTCATTAAACTGCGGAGCGGGTTTTTAACTGCTAGTTTCTTTTTTATATAATGCTAAATTTGAATTTTGCTTTTCCTTTTCGCTTTGTCATACGAGTTAGAAAGCAACAATAACTTTTTAATCCCTTAATATTACTTGTGTTTTATGTTGTTCTTAAATACAGTTTTCTTATTTATAAATATATTTATATAAATTTCTTATATATTTCTTTCGTTCGCAGCCGTACAAATTGGCAATTTACCTACTTTTCATAGGGTACGTTTATCTCATCAGGCTTTCTATGTGGCGATTGAACCCTGACATAATATTATTCTATGATGCACTGGGTACCTCTATGTGGCGATTGAAACCTGACATAATAGTATTCTAAAACGCGCAGGGTTCCTCGATGTTTCGATTGAACCCTGACATATTCCTGATAGTATTCCATGCTTGATCGTGTGTCTATCTTTAGATATCATTTTATTATTCAAAGATTCTTTTCACTTAGACTTATGCAGCGCAGCCAGTATTCTGTAAATCGTTTTCTGAAACAAGTGACATTAACAAAATGTAATGTTATTGAGCACACATAACATTATTATGAAAGTGACTAGCCACTGTTTTAGAATTATTTTTTTAATGATAAACTAATGTTTATAAGACAAGGTTTTTATGCATGGCACAAAGGATAATAAATTATTATAAGCAATAGTTGATCGCCTGTGGCAATATAATATCAATACAAATTGAAAATATCTCCCGAGTAAAGATAAATGCCGCCGACGGGATTCCAACCCCCGCCTGCTGACCGGACATCAGAAGGCGCGGGTTCAATTCCCGTCGCTGGCGTTTATTTTTACTGGGGAGATATTTTCAATTTGTATTGATATTACAGGCGACTAATTATTGCTTACGATTAATTTTTTAGAAGAACGTGGGTATGTGTATTTTTAGAAGTGTTGAACTTAGTTTTATAACATTAATTCAGCCAGCACGTTTTCAAAAATGTCTACTAGTTGAAATAAATGGTTTGTAATATCCAACCCACAGTACAATTTAACAAACCATTTAAAGAGAAATTAACAATGTACTGCAAGGTATCCAGGAATCAGTTTTTTCAATGGATATTGCCGTACAATTAGGTATTATTTGATTTATGTAAATTACCTGGGGTTAATTTTCAGGAATCTGCGTCACCTTATGACCAGTTGACATCACACACTGCTTGCTAGATTAACCAACTTTGTTATTTTTTAGACTATAAAGTCAGAACCGCCATGTTGCATATTCATGTATTATTATGGGTCCTAGGAGGCGCAGACATAGTCAGAATCACCATGTTGCATATTCATGTATTATTATGGGTCCTAGGAGGCGCAGACATAGTCAGAATCACCATGTTGCATATTCATGTATTATTATGGGTCCTAGGAGGCGCAGACATAGTCAGAACCACCATGTTGCATATTCATATATTATTATGGGTCCCAAGAGGCGCAGACATAGTCAGAACCACCATGTTGTTTTTTTATAAATACAACATAATTAAAACGTGATTTTATCTAATTAATTTAATTTAAAGTATATTCATCACCTGTATGTGCATACTTTTTCTGTCTATCTGTGTGGGATTGCACTAACCTCCCGAAATTCCGGAATAAAAAATATTATTACATATATTAAAATAAAACAAATATGAAACTTTTTTCCACTTTAATTTTATTGACCGTAACCGGTTTCAGATTTGTTAAAGCTATCTTCAGACTGGTTACGGTCAGTAAAATTAAAGTGGAAAAAAGTTTCATATTTGTTTCATTATAATATATTATTATGGAATTCCTCCATGAATTGTCAGTTTCAAAAATAGTAAATATTATTAGTTAAAAATTATGAATTTCCACAAACATTAAACAAAACAAATTATTAATTAATGTGCATGTATTATTAGTTGTTTCCTTGCTTATTTAAAAATGCTTGCTTACGAGTACATATGTGCGGAGTACAAATCTGGGTCTGGTTGGGGGGAAACAATGTATTGAAATATCTATTCTAGTTAAGAAAAGTGCCCCCAGCACCCATTTAACATGACTTTATTTTTTTCAGTTTGGCTGTGGCTGCTCCTGTTCATATTCCAGAACAATTTCCATCTCTCCAGCTCGGCCGAACCCGGGGTAAGTTTGACAACGCATTCAATTTGACAATGAATTTGTCGTAATTCAACGAAATGCATACGTCAATTCAATGAAAATGATTAATTTCCTTACAAAGTCTGAAACACACAAGGACATGTCAGGGATATTACGCCCGTATACTCATATTTAATTATAACTTCCTTCATTTAATATCTCTTTGTTCCGGATTCTTCGAGTGAGATAATTTTCAGAACAGTGTGCGGTTTTGAAGGAAACATTTGGCAATAATATGGAGATGACGTTATTATTGATCATTCGCACATTATTATAAAGGAACACGTCAAGGATATAAATAAACCAATTATTTTGTTGATTATTCCGACTTCCTTGTTTGTATAGTCAATAGGCATCATGCAAACATTGATTTATTTTGTTTGCGCTTGAAACAAGTCAGTCAACATTGTGTCGTGAAAAATCTACCGGAACTGGTTCAATAATTATAAATTGCATTGTTAATCTTTTTCGCTTTGTCATACGAGTTAGAAAGCAACAATTACTTTTTAATCACTAAACAGGACTTGTTTTTTATGTTGTTCTTAAATACGTCAGATTTCTTTAAGCTTATATTATATCCTTAAGATTTAATAAAAGGTTAATGAGTTACAAACTTGTTGTTGTGATCTTTTTCTTATATGCGTAATGTTCAAATGTCTTTCTACCGGGTAAAACAACAGGTACATTGTGTCTCGGTGGGAAAAATTTAAATTTTTTGTCCTGCGATGCTATCGGAGGTCATTTACAACATTGCTTGAAAGAATCACAAGAAGAAGAGGGGAGGGTAATTCACCCAAAAATTCACAAATTCATGCTCCTCAGCCACTATATTCTACTTTCACGAGTTTCTCGATCTTCTTTTTCATCATAGGTTGAACAAGAAAGTTTTTACAATTATAAGGACGTGGCTAAAATGGTAAAATAAAATAAAATCCTTAGTGTCGGGAAGTTCATGGTAAACTCCCTAAAGTAGGGTAGCGGAAACTGCGGAAAGGCTTTTTGGTGAATCCTACGCAACCTACCTATCCTAACACTTTTGGTGAATCCTACGCAACCTACCTATCCTAACACTTTTGGTGAATCCTACGCAACCTACCTATCCTAACACTTTTGGTGAATCCTACGCAACCTACCTATCCTAACACTTTTGGTGCGTCATCGTGCTGAAACACGTTTTTCTTTCACGGTATGTCAGTTACATTTTTAAGCTGGTTAAATAGTTAAATAAATATAAAGTCATCTTCGTGTTATTATAACTAAGGTTGTGGAGTGGTGAACTGGTGCGTTAATTCATTCTTATGTTAAAACTACATTTTAGCACGCACGAATAAAATTCCAGTTGTGGATTCATCTGCTGACGCATTTCGAAGGAAAACTTTCTCTTTTGGGGATCTGGTGAGGAGGCACGAAATGAAAGATGTTGTGAAGGTCACAGTGTTTAATTTGAGTCAGGATGCCGTACATGAGTTGACTTCCGGACCGATGATGAAGACTCCGGATGCAGGCGGTGAAGTGCCCATTTATAAGTACTAGCTGTGTTCTGTTTTCCATGTATGATTTAAGCCATCTTAATAGATCACCGTGGATAGCTATACGATCAAGCTTCTGTAGTAGAATAGAATTGATTACTTTATCAAATGCCTTTTTAAAATCTGTGTAAATGGCATCTACTTGAGTTCTTTCGTTAAAAGCATTTCAAACATAATCACAAAAGTCAAGAAGATTGGAATTAATAGATCTTTGGGGATCTGGTGAGGAGACACGAAACGAAAGAGGTCGTGAAGGTCAGTGTTTTATTGAGCCAGTTTGCCGAATGTGAGACGACTTGAGACCGATGTTGAACACTCCGGATGCAGGCGGTAATGTGCTGGTCAAGCGCGGGTCAGTGAGTCGACGCCGCTGCTGGTGACCGGACTCGTTGACGTATCAGGTACTGGTGAATAGCTTGGGTCTTCCAGGAGCTCCAGTACTGACAGCCGAAATGTGCGGTGGACCTAGTCGGTGGTTGTACGGGAGATGCATAGACCAGCGAGAATGCCGCGTGGTCTAGGTACGTGGATGTAGCGCTGGTCAGATGTGCTGGAACCAGGGCGCTGTGATCCGGTGTAGCGCTGGCCAGGAGCGATGGCCGGTGCCAGGGCGCTGTAATGATCCCGTTGGAGTCCATAGATGAACCGTGAGGAGCCGGGTGTAAGTATTGGAGGTCCGGTGCGCGGGAAGGCGCGCAGGTTGTCATTCGCGTGACTGCAAATTGTTGAACGACTGATGACTGACTGACTGACTGCTCGCTGCGTCGGGCCTATTTATGTAGCCCGGCCGATGGCATCAGTAGCTGCGCGAGATCGCTGGTAAACTACGGGTCACTCGCTTCAGCGAGATTCGTCTGGTAATTTCGATGGCACTGGAATTGTGCCTAGGCAATACGCTAGAACCTTCTAGCGAATGCGCGTAATGTGCTAGACCAACTCGCAACGTATTGTCGTAGGTAGCTCTAGACGTCAGTGGCCCGTAGAGAGGTAGCTCGTATTGTTTACCTTTAGCGAGACATTCTAGATCAAGGCTGCCCAACCCCAGGCCCGCGTGAACCATTTTCAAAAAACCTGCCAATCCGCCAATTTGAAAAAGTGTCGCGGGTCCGCGGTAAAACAAACAATGCAGCTTGCGCGCGGTCACCAGTGTTGCCAACGAAGACGATTTATCGCTATTTAGGTTACTCAGAACGAGAATCAGCGACGAAAAAATCTAACCTGTTGAACTTACTTTTTAAACAAAAATACACCCACCGATTTTGATAATATTTTTTGCGTCCGAAATGGAATCTTGTAGCCACCCCCCTCCCCCCCCCCATGGAATTCGAAAAATTGTTGTGGGGAATCACATATGATGTTTTTGGGTGCGCGGAATTTTTTCCCAGCGAAGTTCTCTAACAACCCCCCCCCCCCCCATGGAAATAGGAACCGTCAGGTATTCAGTGGCCCGCCAGTGATTCAAAATCGTCAATTTCGCCCAACTGTTAAAAAGGTTGGGCAGCCTTGTTCTAGATGAATCTCGTCGATCGCTACACTCGTATTACAATTGTATTTATAAAATTCTAGTTACAGACAAAGTGCTGTAAAACTATAAAAAAAAAC
Organism: Hesperophylax magnus; assembly: GCA_026573805.1. Taxonomy (NCBI): domain Eukaryota; kingdom Metazoa; phylum Arthropoda; class Insecta; order Trichoptera; family Limnephilidae; genus Hesperophylax; species Hesperophylax magnus. The sequence continues at coordinate 607,274 of JAIUSX010000134.1, forward strand.
ATTTTCGAGTTCTGCATATGGTATAGGAACCGGGACACACACAAAGATTCAATCTTAAGGCGATGCACTACGTCGTGTAATATTTTAAATCAAGCCGTTATCAATAACACCCCTTATGTAGATGGCGATTAGGTTTAAATTCCCGTTTAACACCATCCGCCTGTTTTGATTTATGTAAGAAAAAAACATGGCCAAAAAGTGCCTTTTATTTTATTTTCTGGATGTTCAGACATAAATATTTAAAATGTTTCCAATCATTTTATAAATAACTTAATTTTCCACATTATACAATAAAATCATAACCGAAAATGGGTTCGTAAGTAGGAGATTTTGAACTTTAAAGCAGTTTTCATAGGCCTTATACATTATTTTTTTCTGGGCTTATAAAAAGACGTATCTAAAAAATACTCGATTATTTCCAAGTTCAAGATATGTTCTACTCGCAGTATTTAATTAAAGCATCTGAAACATTTCTAGGCGACCAAATTTTCAAACCAAAAACACACGATTTTGCATTACTACGTAGTGCATCGCCTTAAGTTAAAACTAATTTTGAACCGTTCTAAAGTACTATAAAATTTCTAATTATCTGCACTATTCTAAGGAAAAGCATCCCGACAGAGGTATATCCCAGTGAGACATATATCGAAAAACAACTGAATATTGAAAATAAATAAAAAATCAACCGTAATAATACTGTAACCATAATAATTATATTATATTATCGAAGAAAGCAAACACTTTGTGGCTTGACATTATACAAAATGAAAACAAACACTTAGTTTTAAACCACTTTATTTTGATGTATATTCGTCGACCGGTTTCGATTGGACTCAATCTTCATCAGGACAATAAAATATAATACTAAATTATAATACAGAGCAAGGTATAAGGTAAACATGAAAGAAAGAGAAAGTATGTAGTAGAGAGAGAGAACATCAGAGACTGTTTGGTGGAGGGGTAGTATTATATTAAATTAAAAATTAAAATCCTACACACTGAACTGGTACATGATCTTCACCCAGTAGAATGGGACTTATTTGACGATAAAGTGAGAAATTATGTGTCCAAAAAAGGTTTTGAAAAACGTGTAACCTTGGAAAAGAAACTAAAAACCCTCTGTGAAATAAATAAATCAATTAATAAATCACCCATAATACCCGCAAAAAAATTTTACGACCGCGTACAAAATCTTTCGTCAATCCAGTTTCTCCCACAGGAGATGGCCCTCCTGTCAAAAGGTTTAAAATATAACCTCAACTACACCGAACGCAACTACAGTGATGCCATCGAAAATGTTGCAGTGGATGTGGAAACGGCGCTACATAAAGCTCCACGAAAATTCCATTATCAAAGTGCAGAAGTACTTAAAGACCTGATCCCCAAAAATATCCCTTCATTCAATCCAGAAACCCTCCATGCTAGGACCATTCGAAACAAGCTAAATACCGAAAACTTAATATTAACAAAGGCCGATAAAGGCAACACTGTAATAATTATGCCCAGAAGTGAATATAACTCTAAAATTGGCAATTTTCTTAACAATAAGGCGTTTGAAATATTACGTTCAGACCCCACTAATAAATACCAACAACAAGTAAAGAATGCTTTGAAAGACTGTAAAAACCCAGTATTCATAGATTTGTCATATGACAAAGTTAAATTACTCACTAAAAACCCTAAAATCCCCAGATTATATGGGTTCTTAAAAATTCACAAAAGTGACTCACCAATTCGCCCAGTAGTTGCCTGCTGTAATTCCCCAAATTTTAAATTAGCCTCTCTTGTTACTAATGTGTTTAATAATTCTAATGTGTTTTCCCCTAATTTCACAATTAAGAATTCCATGGAATTGGTGAATCATTTGAAAGACTTAGTTCTCCCATCTAACTCTAAACTCATTTCATTTGACGTTATCAACTTATTTCCGAATATCCCTGTGTCTGAATGTAAAACTTTAGTATCTAACTTACTTAATAACTCCCATTTATCTAATGACCTCTCTAATGATCTCTCTCGACTTTTTAATTTGTGTTTAAATCAAAATTATTTTAAATTTAATGATGTGGTGTACCAACAAAAAGATGGCCTCGCGATGGGATCGCCCACCAGCCCGGTATTAGCTGACATATTCATGGATAATATCGAAAACAAGATATTTGAATCTAAATCCCCTTTATTAAAAAATGTTCTTTTGTGGAAACGGTATGTTGACGACATAATTTGTATTTGGACGGGCTCAGACCGTCAACTCAACGCCTTCCTATCACTCCTTAATTCCTTCCACACAAAAATCCAGTTCACACTAGAGATAGGCATAAACTCCAACTTAAATTTTCTAGATCTCTCTTTAACCATTATTAACAACAAAATTAGCTTCAACATTTATAGAAAACCTACATTTACCGACACTATAATACATAATACCTCCAACCACCCTATGTCACACAAACACTCCTCTTTCCACAGCATGATTCACCGGCTTGTTACTATCCCCTTATCTAATAATAATTTTTCTATTGAACTACTTACAATTAAACAAATAGCCATCAACAACGGATATGACTACGATCTAATTGATAAAATCCTCTCAAAAAAACTTCGCCGAATCACAACAAATAAATTCCTATATAATGCCCTCCCAACTATTGATAATAATAATGCTGCCACCCAATGGCGTAGAATTTTGTATATAAGTAAATTGTCTTCCCTTTGCATATCTAAACTTCCTTCAGAAATAAGGCCGGCCTTCTATACTAACAATAACTTAGCAAAAATTTTAATTAATTCTAAAGACAAAGAGGATCAATTAAACCACTCTGGCATCTATAGACTAAATTGCAACGATTGCCCAGCAACCTATATAGGTAAAACCGCGCGAAATATAAATATTAGAGTTAAAGAACATATCAGGTGCTTAACACACACAGGTTTCTCAGAATTTGCCGAACATTTAATCAATACTAACCACACATTTAATAAAAATACGGGAGTCCAAATAATTCATAAAAATAAAATAGGAATACGCCTGAATAATTTAGAAGCTTTGGAAATTTCTAAATCAACTAAAAATAATTCCCAAATTTTAAATAAACAGATAGAACTAACTAACAGCCCGATTTTAAAGTTGTTTCCTTGCTCCAACCTAACCCGTAACCCCCACCCTTCCTTTGGTCCTCCCCCAACCCCTCCCCCTACCCCTCCACCAAACAGTCTCTGATGTTCTCTCTCTCTACTACATACTTTCTCTTTCTTTCATGTTTACCTTATACCTTGCTCTGTATTATAATTTAGTATTATATTTTATTGTCCTGATGAAGATTGAGTCCAATCGAAACCGGTCGACGAATATACATCAAAATAAAGTGGTTTAAAACTAAGTGTTTGTTTTCATTTTGTAATTATATTATGGTTACAGTATTATTAATAACGGCTTGATTATTGCCGTTATTAATAATACTGTAACCATAAAAAATCAACCGTAATAATACTGTAACCATAATAATTCCAGTCCATTTTTTACATAATTTTTATTAATCACTAAACATTCTAACTCAAATTCCAGCATATTTATTATCTTTTCGTAGAAAGCAATCACTTTGTGGTTTAACATTTTAATGAAATAAAAACAATATTTTTTGTTTAAAACCACGAATTTTTATTAATTTTAAGACCGACCGGTTTCGCTACACTCGAGCATCGTCAGGGTACAAAATTAAACTGACAGTTTAATTTTGTACCCTGACGATGCTCGAGTGTAGCGAAACCGGTCGGTCTTAAAATTAATAAAAATTCGTGGTTTTAAACAAAAAATATTGTTTTTATTTCATATTTATTATCATTTTTCAATGCCCGCCAATCTTACAATTGGGTGAAATCAATTCTAAACTGAGACGGACACATAATATAGTCGTTCTGTTTACTTTTGCATTACGGTGATATTTAAGATTTAAGCAGTGTTGAGAAAGAGATAACACCACGCTTTGTATTTACATCTAAAAAAAACTTACCATGCACTTCCAAATATTTGGAATATTTTCCAAAAAGTCATTTAACGTAAAATGATGTTTGCAAAAGATTTGTCAAAGATTGTGATTCTTTTCTTAATCCTTTTTGTATAAAACGAAAAAAATTGATACAACAATAACCTTTATAATACGTCCGTGTAATTAAATATGTTTATTTCCACAGTTTAGAAGTAAAATAAATCCGTACGCGATAAAACAATCGTAAAAACATTCCTCTGTTTTTTTTAAATATTTTTACGTGTTTGTAATATTAAAATCTGAAAGTTGGTCAGTGCAATTAGCAGTCCGCGATCGTAATTATTCCTGCAATCCCATTTTTACATGTTTGTAATATTAAAATCTGAAAGTTGGTCAGTGCAATTAGCAGTCCGCGATCGTAATTATTCCTGCAGTCCCATTTTTACATGTTTGTAATATTAAAATCTGAAAGTTGGTCAGTGCAATTAGCAGTCCGCGATCGTAATTATTCCTGCAATCCCATTTTTACATGTTTGTAATATTAAAATCTGAAAGTTGGTCAGTGCAATTAGCAGTCCGCGATCGTAATTATTCCTGCAATCCCATTTTTACATGTTTGTAATATTAAAATCTGAAAGTTGGTCAGTGCAATTAGCAGTCCGCGATCGTAATTATTCCTGCAGTCCCATTTTTACATGTTTGTAATATTAAAATCTGAAAGTTGGTCAGTGCAATTAGCAGTCCGCGATCGTAATTATTCCTGCAATCCCATTTTTACATGTTTGTAATATTAAAATCTGAAAGTTGGTCAGTGCAATTAGCAGTCCGCGATCGTAATTATTCCTGCAGTCCCATTTTTACATGTTTGTAATATTAAAATCTGAAAGTTGGTCAGTGCAATTAGCAGTCCGCGATCGTAATTATTCCTGCAGTCCCATTTTTTTTCAATTGTCCAATTCGTCAACATTGGCGCACTTGTGCTAACGCAACCATTTTGAAAAAACCGGCCGTAATTGCGACAAATCTAGTTTTTCCCAAATACTTCGTATCCAGTAAATTTTTCGGCTAAAGTAACTTCACAAATTTAGTACATTTTTTTTTTCAAACAATTCACTTCTATCTATAATAAGCAACGAGATTTAAATTCGTAAACTGCTGGACTGAACAGACACGCGAAAGCGTTCAGTTTGAGACATAATTCGGACATAAGGCCTCTGAAGATGGACAGTGAGATCTGTCCGAAACGTCAGAAATTAAAAAGTCCTTTTAAGGACTACGTTCGGCGGGTAAACCGAGAACATTATTCTACATCTTACACCCGTAAAAACCTTAACCATAACATATACATGGGCTTCACATTACAATATCCATATTCAAGCGATTGAAAAAGTCCAGCATAGATTCCTTAGGTATATTAATTTTAAATTAGGTATTCCAAAACAATCCGTGGACTATAATTTGTTATTAAACTGGACTAATCTCGTAAATTTATCAGATCGCAGAAAAATCTGTGATCTATTAATATTATATAAAATAATTCACTCGGTCCTGGATACCCCTGATTTAATAGAACTAATACGATTTCATTGCCCTGGTCGCGCTAACAATAGACTGACTCTACCGTTCTACTTTAATAACACACATACATTATCACATTATTACTCACCAATCAGTCGATTACACATTTTAGGAAATCAACATGATAACATCGGCGACATTTATTTCTTAAAATTAGCGCAATATAAACATGCACTCAAAAATTATTTTTCCAGTTGCATATATATATATATGCAACTGGAAAAATAATTGGGATATATATATATATATATATATACACATATATATATACCATATTCGCTGATTCTCAATATGTAATTTTTATTATGTAGAATGAATAAATCGTTACTTAAAAATTAATAAAATACTAACCCTTTAAAACGCCATGCTTGGTTGGTATCACTGCATCAGATGTTTCTAGCGTCACGGGTTGTAAATAAGGAACTTCAGTCCACTTTTTACATATTTTTTTATCAATAATGACCTTCTAACTAAATTACCAGTATGTATATATATACCTTGTTATATACGGTATGTACAAAAAATAATAGATATGTAAAATATATATTTATATATATATATACACGGTGTCCGGAAACTCGTAGTACAAGCGGGAAACTGGAGAATCTACACCACATGGGGAACCCAAAAAAACATAGAGTTTTTTGATTTGAGCATTTTCACAAAAAAAAAAAAAAAAACCAAAAAAAAATATTTTTCGGCTATTTTTGGGTTAAAGTTTTTTCTGGTGTTTAGGGTTGAACAACAGATGTTTTAACCCTGCAGAGCAGAAATATTTTATGATTACACCGGATTAAATGAAGGGTGATTTCAAAATAATGCTTAAAATCCGAGTTTCTTCATTTGTTTTACTTTCAAATAGTTTTAATTAGTTGGGTACTTTGATCTTCAGTAATAATTTATAAGAATTTAATTAAAAAAAAAAAAATTAAAAAAAAAATGAACTTCTAACTCGATTTACTCGATAACGAAAGCTCAAATCAAAAAAAAATATACTACAAAATCGACTCCAAATGTGATGTAGATTCACCAGTTTCCCGCTTGTACTACGAGTTTCCGGACACCCTGTATATATATATATATATATATATTTATTTTTTTTTATATATATATCTAAAAAAATAAGGGGTCAGAGTGTTCTTTCAGTTTTTACGTAAATATGAATTTTATTGAAAATGCTGGCATGATTCTGGATACGTACGATACAACTGGATAATCCGCTTAGCGGGTATTGCTGAGAATGCCCCATTTTCACTACAAAGCTACCCGAAACAGGGAAGAGAAAGCCATCCAGCAAACGCACAGCGATTTTACGGTATTGCTTATCAATCCACCCGCATGCTTCCAATGCTTCCCTCTTAGAGAGACGCGTTTATCTGTATAAGATTGATATCCACTCCATACATTAGGGTAGACCGGGTATGGTTGAAACACTTTTACCTTAACTAGGTGTAGTAATATTTCTTTTGTATTTATGGATAAGATGTTTATACTAGATGATCTATGATCTATCTAGTTATCAAATTAAATTTATTGGATGGCCACAACTCGTACAGGTAAGCTACAATAACCACTTAAAGACGATGGGGAAATCTGTTTCAATTATCCCCATAGTGTGGACGATTGAAACAGTATGTGGGGATAATTGAAACACTCTAAATATCTTTGGAATAATTGGAGTAATTTTAATAAATATTAAACATTTTCATTATAAAAACAGTACTCAATGAGATCATGAATAGTGATTAAACATATCACAAGTATTTTAAAAACTATAAACATAAATGTCTTGAAATAAAACAACTTTAAATATATTATTTATTATTTGTGTTTAAGTGCTCTTAGTTATACTAACTATGAGTATTTGGCATAATCAACATAGTTTTCCAGCGATATTTTCCTGGAACAGAATAGAACGGTATTAAAAATAAGTTTTTTGCTTTCATACAAAAGTGCTTGTTTCAATCATCACACTGTTTCAATCATAACAATGTTGATTTTACCTCTGACTCGGCAGAATTTTCTCCATGTAAAATTCAACAATTAAGAAATCAAAAATAGAAAATAATTGTATCTGTGGTTTGTGATGTGAGATCATATTATTACAAAGTATCGCAATATTCTAGAACTAACAAAACTCTAAATAATCGGTTAAGGGGCCATAAATATCTAATAAATATTAGGTATCTATTTAAAGAAGAAAAAAAATTATAGGTAGGTACTTAACACTGGAAGTAACATTAAACCCCCTTTTTTAAACCCCTTATCAATTACAAAAAGGTAAGTAAACACTTAAATGATACGAATAAAACGTCTTTCTGTAAAGAACGATACTAAAACAAAGGGCTTAGCCAACAAAACAAAAAAATGAAAATGGTCATAAATAAGTAAATAGTATCTATTACAAGTAAACAATCAGTAGGTAAGTATCTGGTACTGTATCATTATAATTACTTGTGACTTATTACCTACAAAAAAATTCAGTGAACACTTGAATGATACGAATAAAACACCTATGTGTAAAGAATGGCACTAAAACAAAGGGGTACCTACCTACTTCTTAAGGTACATTATAAAAATTAACATTAATGAAACGATGAGTAATCAAATATTAGGTAAACTCCTTACTCTTACGCAATTAAATATATTTATAAAATTATCCGTCCATATTACAAGGCACACCATCAATAATTAGTCAGATTCACAATTATGACAAGTGTACTGTAATTCTTGTTTGGTGCACTTTTCATGAGCCCAAAGTTCACAAATCATACACTGGACCCAAATTTCACCGGACTTACTAGAATTATAGTCTTCACCACATACTAAACAAAAAGTATGTTTATCTGATCTCGAAGCGTTATTTCGATATATTTCTGTTGTTTCAGTCTTCTTTTTCTTCCTCTATGTATTCTTCATGTTCTTTTTTATCATGTTAGCACCTTTTTTTTCTTTCCTTTTCTTTGGTTTCTGTTCGTATATATTCTTTTTCCGGAGTGTTTGTGTAAATAGTGGATTTCCTCTTCTTCAAACCTCTGGTAGTTGTTTTCCTGGGTAGCGCTTTTGGGAATGGTCGCACGCTTTCTGGTATAAACATTTTACTTGTTGAAGGCACGGACAAGTTGCAATAATTGCTTTCGGAAATAAAATCGACTGGTAATTCATGTACATAATTTTGTGACGATGATATCAGAGACTCGGTCGTGTTAATCTCAAGAGGATCAGAAGCTGTAGGTAAAGGCAGCGTATTATTTGTTAAACTGACCAAACCTCTCAATGAACACGTAACAAATGTTATTGATTCAGTACTAACATTTGGTTCTGGAGTCACCGAGCCTCTCTGAGTGGACGGAACAACTGTTTCAATTCCTACAGAAATTGGCTGCGAAATCACTGAGATTAAAGTATGTGGAACAGCTGCTTCAAGTGGCCGTGAAATCTCCGAGTTTTGAACTACCACTGGGTCACTTTCGGCACTACTTAAAACATTTAGATTTGGTCTGTCCGTGACGTACGAGGGTTCAAAATCTAAATCACTGAATATGTCTCTGTTATACGGATGAATTCCAGAACATCTAAACCCAGATTGAATGTTAGTTTGGGTTATTGCCCGGGGTAAAGCAGTCGCCACTATGCTTGGGATATCATAAATAGTCATTGGTTTTCCTGGATTTGTTCTCATCCACCCATCACAAGCTGTATTCACCGCTTTTTTAAATGGTCCGAACACTGATCGATCCAATGGCTGTAATTTGTGACTGCAATGCGGGGGAAAGGAGAGCATGATTATACCATTGGCATAACAGTAATCAATACAATTTATAGAAACATGCGATGAATCTTACACTGATCTTCCAGATAATGTTTCTTCATATGCTTGCTGATATGAAAACATGTCTCTAGTATTTCGGTCTGTGACGTTTATTCGTTTTCTAGGCATCTGAAAAATTAAAAAAAAATCCTCGTCAGAAATACTGAATGAAAACAATTGCAAGAGTAGGTACCTACCCATCACGATGAGTTTGGATATCGTAAAAAAATGGAATAAAAGTAATGATAGGGCCTTTACCGACAAAATACGACATTATTAATGAAACCATCGTATTAAGTGAATAAACCTTACAAGTGTAGGTATGTTCGTATGTATTTCAAATTAACTTTTAAAATGACTGCCTCAACACAGGCTAGCCTATTGAGGCGGGCTGTGTGAAAACTCGATTTATAATTATAAATCTCTAATCTTTAAATATTACCTACTGTTCGTATGTATTTTTTTTCTCTGTTGTCAACTTTTTGTCCTAATATTGACAATGTATACTATTAACGCTGAACATGAACTTTTTTTAGTTATGAATGTAAAAATTTCGTTCAATAAAGATATATAATTATTATATGGTTAAGTGAGGTTGTCTACGGTCGAATGAGATCGACTTCATCATCCGTATTCAAGATTACCGAAGACAGAATGATTTCAATTTCTGATCAATTTTCATTATAACTATTTAATTTTCTCTCCGTGTGGACGGTTGAAACATGGTCATGATTGAAACGTTGCAATCATCCCCACACGAGTTGTTTCAAACATCCCCACGCTGCATTTTCTACTTTAAGGTCTAAAATAAGCCCTTTAAATAGACATAAACGCCGCGCAAATGCATTACAAATACTCTAAAATAGATAAAGAAGAGAATGGAATAAAAAGTTTCGTCGAGCTGCGAGAGTAAAATGAGTTATAACGTAAACAAAAATTTCGTAACTACTTACTTTTTAGCGCGAAATCCAATAATGTCTCCTGTGCACGACTGTATCACTCGCCGGCTGGAGGGCTACTGGTGATAGGTACCTACAGATCTGACGGAGATTCGATTGTTGCGTCACACTCTTAGGTATTATAGTTTTCGAGTAAATTGAGATGTTTCAATCATAACTTGTTTCAATCGTACCCAGTCTACCCTACCACTTTCCCTGCCTTAGTGTACGAACACAAAGAACGCGTGTTTCGGCTTTCAGATTACCAGCACTCAGTGCCTGAGTCCGCCGGAGAAGATAGGCGCCGAGTTGTGGACACATAGAACGCCGGTAAAATCCGCGCCATTTGCGTGGTAGCCTGATAGCAGCTGTCAGTTTTAACAAAATGTCAAGCTCGTCGGAAGAAGATTTTTTACTTTTGTAGAATTCTTTCTTGAAATTAAGAAATAAAACAATTGGTATTCATCCAATTAATAGTAGTAGAAAAAGTCATGGTGAATATCATCACTTGTTTAGTGAGCTTAAGGCGGACGAAGAAAGATTTTTTAAATATACCTTAATTCACTCGTGCCATTTGAGGTTATTATAAAATTTTCTCAGTTTGTACTTTTTTTCGTACCGTTTTCATTCATATCCTTACTGATTTCTTTCCAGCACTTGTCGACAACATTTCTGTTGCTATGTAAACTGTTTCTTTATCCCAGATCGGCGATTTGTTAAAAACAGCAGCAATTAGTAAGTCGCTCATTTTGACAGGACTTATTTATGTTTTGACACTAGCTTCCAAAACAAGCTTCACTAACCGGCCGCACCGGCGAGTAGGAATTAAGAATTCATTCCGGTAAAGCTTCTCGACGGGCCAGCGCGCGGACACAAATCTGAACCTGCCTTCACTATGTGCGTTCTCACACGTTTAGATACAAACATTCTTGTCGGCGCGCCTGCGCCAGTCGGCCGCTTACTCGCCGGCTAATCTGAAAGCCGAAACACGCGTTCTTTGTGTTCGTACACTTACGCAAGAAACGTGTCCACCCTAGAAATCTTTTCAAATTGTCATTAGTGTTCCTTTCCTTAGTCTCACTATCTTTCTAAAAGATAATACATTATTTTGTATGCTGATTGAATATAAACGTGTTATCTGTTCCCTTTTCAGTACCTGGACTTCGACAACCTGCCCGATACGAATTTCTCGTGCGCCGGTAAGGTAATCGGCGGGTACTACGCCGACTTGGAGACGGACTGCCAGATGTTCCATGTATGCACCATAGGCCAGCTAGAGGAGCCTATGGACATCAAGTTCCTATGCCTCAATGGCACCGTTTTTGATCAGGTTCGTACTTTGTAGCATTGAAAGAATCGACAAATATTTTATATTAACTGACGTGCACCCGGCGTTGCTCGGGGTTATTTTGCTTAAGTACACAAAACAGGCAAGATGCCCAAAAATGTATATTAAATGGATGTTTTAACGCGTTGTAATAACACAAATTAGTAACAAAAATATTAAGCTAAATATGCAAAAATAAAAGACCAAAAAATAATTGGTAAGAGGTAGAATATGAATGTCCATAAATAATATATTATTGTTACCTGTACTCTGTACAATACTGCCTGTCTTTAAATAAATGGCTTCATCACAGTATGTTTGGAGTAAAGTTTTGAGGTTGTAAATTCTAGTGTAATTCCTGAAAACCTGGGGTGCAATTTAAGATTTAGACGTTGGCTAAATAATTGTTAAAGGCATTAGCACATTTTTTCGGCTCCCTTATAGAATTATTTTGTTATTTATGTTATTTTTTTTTAAATGTGATTATTTTTGCTTTTTATTATTTATTTCATTTATTGTTTTCCAAATATGTTTTACATTTTAGCTAATTATTTAATATTTTCTATGTAAAAGTTTTCTTTAGTTATTTTACTATCCGTTCCTAAAGATGATTTTTTGTACAAAGATAAAAATTCATTTCGGATGTAAAATTGATATATTAAATTTCGTTACTTTTATTATACTCGTTTGAAACGTCAATGTTAAAATCGCCAATATTTTGTTATTAAATGTTTTGTGATGAGAAAGTGTTTCTTAATTCACCCATAAAATGATGTTCGGTAAATTGAGATAATATTAAATAACCTGTTATTTAAGTAATAACAATATCTGAGCAATAATGATCATGCCACGACAAGACGGAGTTGTTTGGCGGTCCGTTCTCTCTGCCTACCTATATTACTAAGCTTAGGTACCTACTATTAGATCCATTTGATAATGCCATATCTTAATCGGGCGTCCCCGACTTCTCATAACCGTCATCTTCTTTTACTGCTAAAAAACTACATTATATCTACTTTAATTCGACTCCGTATTGAGATATCTCCCAGTGCGGAGAAAATGCGTTAAGTCGTCCTCGGGCGTCGATCGCTTATTTTAACTAATTTTTGAAGACAATATTAGCGATTCCTAAACGAATATTTGAAACAGAAAAAGATTCGGTCACATGTAGGACTCGAACCCAGGACCCTTGCCTTGCCGGGACACGGGAACGCAAGGCAAGGCAAGGGTCCCATTAGCTCAGTGGTAGAGCGGTGCCCCGGCAAGGCAAGAGTCCTGGGTTCGAAGCCTAGATGTGACCGTATCTTTTTCTGATTTCATTTCAAATTTTTTGATTTTCTGTTTCTGATATTCGTTTAGGAATCGTTAATATTGTCTTCAATAATTAAATATTACAATTTGAGGTTTTACTAATTAGGTTATTCCAAAAAATAAAACTTATTTTACCATTCAAACCACTCCTGGAACTGATAAGAACAAACTATAAAATTTTAAGTGAATTCGGTCGAGTACTTTTGAGTCTATATATTTGAGGCTTACACATAATGACATTGCATTTTATACATACGAGTATATACACATATGGTACCCTCATTTAGGAAAGAAACTGAAGACCATCTCAATATAGCCAAATTGCCAGATATCATCCCCTTATCGTAGTCCGCCCTAGGACTAGAAGAAAACTTTTAATTCAGCTGCTTCTCCACACAAATCCAAAGCATTCTTATGTTCACTGTTCAATTGGAAAAAAATAACTACCGTGCATTTGCTTGTAGGAGACCAGGGTTTGTGAGAGAGTCGACGAAGTGGACTGCAGCCGATCAGAACACTTCTACAGCCTCAACCTGGAGTTATACGGAAATACTGCCCCTCCGATTATCAAAGCTGATTCACCAAAAACTGAAGGTAGAAAATTGTACTTGTAATCCATCAATCTTTCAATAATGGACTTTCAAAAAACTAAAATATTTCTACTTTAAACCATAAGCCATGAATTTTTGAAAAAATTCTTTTAAAAAAAATTATTTTCCGATTAATCCACGTCATTTCTCCTAAACAACATGGTTTCTCTACTGTAAAATCTACCCTTACTAAATTGTTAACCTATCAAAACTATATATCTGATTCCATGTCTAGTAAATGTCAAGTTGACTCTATTTATACCGATTTTAGCAAGTCGTTCGATAAAGTCAATCATGAGTTATTGCTGAATAAACACTATTAATTCGGTATAGGTGGTTCACTATAAAGTGGTTTAATAGTTACTTGATCAATAGAATACTGGCTGTTAAAATTGATGGTACATTTTAATACAAATTCATTGCTACGAGTGGTGTTCCCCAGGGGTCACACTTAGGTCCAATCCTGTTTTTATTATTTGTTAATGATGTGTTATATATTTTCAATGATGTTCAATTATTAATGTTTGCAAACGACCTGAAATTATTCAAAGCAATCAGAAACATTAAAGATTGCAATATATTGTCAAATAACTTGTCGAGATTTATTATATGGTGTCGTGATAACCGCTTGCAACTTAACATAAGCAAATGTCCAATTATGAGGTTTAATAAAGAATCCAATATTATTTGATTATTCCATTAACAATATGTCGTTAGTATCTGTCTCGGAAATTATTGACTTAGGTATTTGGTTTGACACGAAACTCAACTTTATCAAGCATATAGAAATAATGACCAACAAAGCTTTGAAAATGTTGGGATTTATTTGAAGGGTATCTAGTGATTTCAATAATGTCAATACTGTAAAAACATTATGTATGTCACTAATAAGGAGTCATGTAGAATACAATTCCACGGTTTGGTCCCCAAATTATGAGGTTCATTCACATGCGATTGAAAGATGTTATCTCTTTTCATACTCCAAGCAGGTCAGTTACAAGACAGTACCTACCATATTATTGTAGCAATTCTATATCAACGTCCCAATATCACACTCCTATGCGACGGATTCAACAGCTAGGAAACAAATACTCCGATGTTGTTGATATATTTAGTACATCAATTTCATTATATAAGCATACCTTATTGAAGTTTTTTTCATCTAGTAGGGGAATATTTTTATAAAGCCATTTAAATTTAATGTATTACAGTATTTGGCACGTTAACAGTATTGTGTCGGCTGAAAGAAAAAAATATTTTGAATTTTATATTTTGTACCTACATACTATGTGGATCAAATTCAACAATATTTTTATTTATGTATGTGTTTTAAACAGTCATTTCCTGCACTATTTACGAGTATAAATTCTTAAATATTGTTATATATGTATGTAAAAGCCTTAATAGGCGTAAAATAAATAAAATGATTTCTACTGATCGTAAAATGTTTTACATTATTAAGTCAAAGTGACGGGGAAAGGGGAAAGGCTCTCGACTATTTGAACGTCGCGCGTTCAAATCCTGGCGTGCGAAATTAAAATTTATTTAATTAATTTGAATAAAATTAAATTAATTGAAATGGCTTTGTATAAATAGCCGTGTTTGGTGACTATATCTGGATAGTAAAATACTTTCCCACCTTCCTCCTCCCCCTGTCCACTAACTTCAGCTTCACGACATACCGCAATTGGAGATGCCATCGTCTCAATGGCTCCATACGAGCAGTTGGGACTCTTGCGCGGTTTTCACAAAAAAAGTAATATTAATTGTCTTCATCTTTTAATCTCCTCTGTTTACATCCACAGATACTAATGACGATACTGGAGGTGAAGACGGAGACTACGACATCGAAGAAGTATACGACGAACCTTCAACAACAACTAAAGCAACTACAACAATGGCGACAACAACGACAACAACAAAGAAACCCAAGGAAAAGACTACAACGCTGCCGATATTCCGCACGACCATCAAACCCACATATTATCATACCACAGTACAGTCATCGTATAATTTCCATGACCCCCCAAGTGATACTGAAGATGAAGTTTATGATTTAATAGACGATAACGACGACAGTACTATGCCAATCAAGAACACCACCAGTCCAAACTTCCCAAACTACAATTCTGATTCTCAGTTGCAACGTCCGTCATCTGTCGCGAATAGCCACAAACCCAATTTTCCTCATTACGACTTATCAAGCAATGATGAAAAAGACACAGACCTCCAGGATCATCCACATGTATACGACCCTCATGAACTTGTTTTTCAACACAATAATCTAGGCCGGAAAACTCCCGCAGTGTCATTCCAACAACAATCGTTTTCGAGTGACGGTCAAAATTCACACGTCACTGTCACCACTCATACCGGAGGGGGAACTTTTAATCAAGGCGCTTCAAAAAATCACAATAAAAATAACGAACACAATCAACCCAGCCGAACGTACTTATCATCGAGTTCTGCTCCAAATTCCCCCGATACAAAATCTTACAAGGACAAGTCACATTCATTAAGCAACTTCCCTGCTTTTAATACTCCTAAGAGAACACCGCTCCTACCCACTCCCGTAGCACAAGGACAACTTCCGACAGGGCATCCAGGGAAACCCAGCACTCCCAAACAGCAACATCCAGACGAACCACTTTATTTTAGTTTCAGAAAACCGGTCCTCAATCCTCAAGGATTTAAATCAAACAGCCCCGACCCTAATATAAATCTGAGTGCAAAACCTAACGTTAAAAATCCACCGAAACCATTCCAAAGCTACCAACCTTCGGAAAGGCATGAAGTATCTATAGAATCTGAATTCGAGTTTGAAAAACTTACTCCAACTTTTCCATTTATTCATCAAGATTTTTCTAATTACCATTTTGAGCATAAGAGAAGTCAAGATGCGGCTAAATATGTACCATCTGACGTTCCTGATCAGAGTGTGGAGACGACCACGGTGACTTCCACCCCTTACTATAACACTTGGGCAACAAGAAATAACAATTATACTAAAAGCCTTCCGAGGGTTATAGTAACAGCGAGTGCAAGTGTTAGCGACAGTAATGGCAAGAAGTTAAACTATACCGTTGGAAGTCTTGTTCACGCAGTTCATCCATTGGTGCCCACTAATTACGACAATTATAAGGAATCTGATGTTCTGTTAGACCCTTTCTTCCTCGATGTGCCAAAACTTCAAAAATCGCGAGGCAAAAGATATTCGAGGGCAAATCACACGAATTTGTTTATCAGGATTAGAAAACGAAACATCTTCGGAAATTTATCAAAACTTTACCACGTAACAACCACTAAACCTTCCACTGATCTGGATATCCCTCTCAAAGTTGAAGAATCGGCTACACAATCTTCGCACAATATTGTCACTAATTATGAAAAAATCGACGAACAAAGAACTGAATATATTTTTACAGTAGAACCATCAACAGTGACTAGTTCATCCGACATAGTAAAAGAAAGTAAGACGTCCCATTGGATACCTCCAGATTACGTAAACGACAACTACGAACCCCTCACCTATTCTGAGACTCCACCGAGCGATGCGGAAAAGTCAGAACATAAGAATTCAGAGAGCAAAAAAGAGACTTATTTGAAAAATCAATCACTTGACAGATACTTAGAACTACTTCACGTTTCTACAATTTCGAATTTGATGCCAGAATCATTCACAAAAGCCAGTTTCAAAGCAAGCATGATTGATAAAAATCAACCGTATTCAACTGAAAGCGACGTACGTAAACATTTCGACTTATTGAAACTTACCACTGAAACCAGCGTTGCAAAAACGACATTGGATGTGGCCAATCTAGAGACAACGACAGTGAGCTTTATCGAATCGGCTTTCAATAAAAACTTGTCGTCGAAGGAGCCGAATAATTATCAAATAAAATCAGTGCATTTAGTAACATTATCGTTGGACAAAAGTTCAGGGAATACGAACTTTTCGTGTATCGGGAAGAAATATTTCAAGTTTTACCCAGATAAAACTGACTGCAGGACGTTCCACATCTGTTCCCCGGGACTGAGTTCTCAGCAAGTGTTAGATATTGAATTCATTTGCGATCTAGGGACATACTTTAATCATAATTCCGTAAGGTGTTTTCCTGATAAACCAAATGACTGCGAAATTCTTAGTATCTTATGAACGCAATGATCACTGAGTGCAGTGAAGTTTATTTAAAACTTTGTGTGAATAAAGAATAATGGTTTTACATTATGTTTTGTAATACTTGTATATTTGTAATTATAACCCCTGTATGTACTCTAACTAACTAAGTTATTAGCAATTTCTAAATATCTGCTCTCTGTATATGTCTATTCTAAAGGTACGATACTCTTTTCCATGGGAAGGAATCATTTTTAAAGCAAACTAATTTATTTTTCTAAGAGCGTAGAACTATCAAAATGTGATCTTCACAAAAATATCCTTTTTAAGGATGGGTTGTTTCACAGAATTTGAACAATCATCAAATTTCAACGTTCATTTTCGGGTTCTGTGAAAGCCCTATTCGAGTTCTGTTACTATACCATTATGGGCTAGTTGCAATGTCTAGTAATTGATTAATGCGATTGCTTTGACCGTGTGTCCCCCATTGACACGCGAAATGTGTATATAATATTACCTCCGACAACTATTTCCTAATAATAATATATTTAATCCAGTAAAAATAATTAAGTAAATACTCTTTTCCTATTACAGGGTACTTGGTGTACCTATGAGTAATATTTATTCAGTATCCTTCTTATTTACTGGATTCTTACGCGCCGGTTCAGCGTTGATATAGTTAGGCCGACCTTAAACCCGTTCTAATGCCATTTCAATCATACTTGCGCCGTGATGAATTGCCATGGAAAATGTTTCAATAAGGGGGTTTGTTTTAATGATTCTTACCGTTGAAAACAGTGTAGGTACCAGTGACTTTCAGTGATGTTTCTTATTACATACGCTGTTTTCCTGAACAAAAATCTTGAGGTTGTTATTTTTATATAGTAAAATACAATTTTGTCATAATATTCCTACTTTCGCGTATAAAAAACTAATTTTTATAGTAATCAAATTACGGAAAGGAATACCTGTTTTAGATATAAATAAGTCAGCTAAACCTTTTGTTATGGAAAATCGCGGGAATCTGAAAAAAGTCACCGCATGAATTAAATGTGAAAAAATAATTATGTATTTGTTTGTGAACAACATTTTGAGTTGATATTGTGTGATGATTACAACATAAAATAAATATTTATAAACCACAAGATTTAAAAATAAACAATATTAGTAACATATTTAAAAATATTATGTTCGAATTCAATTCAATACTATCTTCATTGTTGTTGAATGTTTCCATCTAAGTTTTCGTGGTTTATTATTTAATATATATGTAGATATTCTCGAATATGGTTTCCTATGACAAAAAATTCATGTAGTCATTTTTTTCTAAAGGTTTCAAAGATGTTTAAAAGGACAAGGCCTTTTTGGAAAAAAAAAATTGTTCACTGATTTCCCGAGAAAAAGGCGGTTAGAGACAGGACTTGTGGAGGCTCTAATGACAAGAAACATAAACAAATATTAGTATAAATAAATAGTGTAGATACTGCCCGGCTTCGCGCGAGTTAGAACCCACTTTTTCCGAAGAATTTTTCTTATAAAAAATCTATTCGCTAAATACCCCATAATGACCATTTCCTAGCTGCCTCACAAAGCCGGCTGAATTATGATGTTATTTATTGTATTTAGCGAACATAAACGTTCACGGTAAAACCGATGGAAAGTTTATTTATGTTTAGAATACCGGAGTTGCATAATCGATTTATAACTTAAATCTTCGCTGTCGTAGGTAGGTAGGCGGTATAAATCATTATTTGTAAATTTAATTATTGAAGATAATATTAGCGATTTCTTCAATAATTAAATATTACAATTTGAGGTTTTACTCAATAAAGTTATTCCAAAAAAAATAAATTTGTAAATTTATTTGGCCGGATGGCACATTATAACAATATATGGCCCGGTATATCGGTCGGTATAAAACTCGGCTTGGTTGGAATGTGGAGCTTAACGCGACAGGGTATGTATACATTTGCGAACCGACCACGAATTACGGGAAAGGGACGAATCAACTGCAAGCGGCGTTTTGCGCCATTTGCGATTGCTTCGTTTTCTTCCCATAAGTTGAGGTTCAGTTCTGCAGCTCCGCTCGCGGATGTATACGTAGCATTAGAAAATAATTCGTATGTAGGTCGGAAGCCTAGATATCAGCAATATTATACGTATTGTCTATGATTTTATTAGAGGAAAGTACTTGATTTTCAATGTTGCGTGAGTGGTACATCTATGGCTCTACGTTCAAAATGTTTTATTATTTATTATTTCTGGCTTTCACCCTTCAAGGTTGTTCTTGGCCATCATTTAAAATTATGGAGAAATGAATAACGAGTTGATTTTTAGATAAAATTCCCCACTTCAATCAACATGGTGCTATATGCGGGGATACTAATTTTAAGTAGTATTTTTTTTCTGTAGCCAATGCACTATTCGTGAAATTATGACAAACACGACGCTGAAAACACTGTCCTGAAGTTGAAAAATTTCTCGTATAATACCTTACTAGACTATTTGTCTATTTTAGATTGATAATCAATTAATAATATGAACATCCCCCATCGCCCAATCAATGTAACAGTCCATACTGATAAAATTTTGCAATTTACGTATATTTCTTACGTAAACGTCATATTTGACATATGTTATTGCTAACGCCTCGGTGTCTAAAGAGGGAACTATTCTGCGGCTTACCAAGGTTTAAGTGGCCGATTTAGCAGGCTTAATTTTGCGCGAGGAATGTCGCACGTAGCGAGGATACTGACTGACTGATATACCGGGCCTACGGGGGATTCCACAGTTAGTACAGCTAAGCAAAGATACGAAGAGTTGAAAAATTCAATTCCTGGTTCCGTTACCATTTTTGGGAAATCAATGAATAAATTGTACTATTTAAATTATTTACTTCAATTTACAATGAAGTAAATGGTGTGAATCTAACTATATATTTGAATGTATTTATTTCCTTTCTGCTCTTGCAAGGATACTCAAATAAGATGTTACATACGGCTGGTTTTTCGGTATGTTTTCGGTTGTCGGGATTAATACCAGATACCAACCTGATAAAAGCAACTCTCAAGCCGAGTTTAAAACTGAAATACCGGCCCTTAAATTAATTAATTTCGAAGTGTGTGTTTTTCTTTTCCCAATTGTTGTACATGATTTTCCAAGCCCCAATCGATATTTGGTAGTATTTTGGGAAAAAATAAGGTATGTTCCTTATTCAATAAATAAATTTCGCAAAACAGGGTAATAAAATGAATGCCCCAAATCGATAAATACTTCCGCAGTCTGTAAAATTACAATTTATTTAAAAGCAGGAAAAATAAATAATATTATTGTAAATAAATTGAAGAAAACAAATATTTGATAATGAATAATTTATATTTAAAAAATACTTACGTCTTTCACTGAAATTTGTTGCGACCGAGTAAAGACCAGCCTATGTATATTATACATAGGTACTCAATAAAATTATTTAGGTTATTTTCAATAAAATTATATGCAGATTTATAAAGTCAACAGTTTGGCCATCCAGAAGGGGACTAACGTAAATATATCTACCATAGCGATGTCCACGACTTTACAAATCAGTTTGTTGGTCTGAAAATGAGATATGCAATGGAAATCTCAAACACTCCCAGCGGCCACAAGTCATTGCGCTGATTGGGCTTTAATAGATAAACTAGATAACGAACATTGTTTTGTATTAAAGTTTTTACAAAAGTAAAATGTTATTTTGTGTAATATTATTTTCCATATAAAATCATCTTGGAATACAAAAAGTACTAGAGTTTTTTTAATTACACCTTTCCTATGCTTTTTAATTACGCCCATCCTATGCTTTTTCATTTTCTGGTAAATATTATCGGCCATGTCTGATACGTCAAATGTGCCTACTGCATAGATATACTATTCACCCTCTCATACAAATGCTGCAAAATTTAGGGACAGAAAAATATTATGACCTGTATTATCTTTTATATATATAAAACGAAGCGTATTTAAATGCACCAAAACTTGACAAAAGATGCAAATAAATAAATAAAACATTTTCAAACGCATTTAGTCATAAATAAACCACTCTTTCATCCTCCGGTAAAGAGATGTGAAGACTTCTGTCCATCTAGAATAGTAATAGTATGTAATCACAAAATTATAAAACATGTACCTATGAACAAAAATTAGTTACATTTAAAAATAAACTACGGTTACGTGGGATAAACCAACTAATATAAACAAATACAGCAAATGAATGTAGACAAATATTCAGTTGATTACAGTAATGAGAGTCTGGTAATAGTGGTAATTACAAAAATAAATAGTGGGAGTTTTTCGTCACTTAACAAGATATATTATTGTTTACCATTATTACGTAGAGCAACAATGTTGTGGATAAATAATAATTATTCTAATTCAATGTATTTTCCCGCTCTAATAAATAATGTTGGATGAATATGATACATTTGACATAGTATTATAAAAACATCTCCATATCGTAATATTATAAAAAGATTGGTTTTCTAGATCATAATAAATATGACCACCGTCATCCATTATTACTTTCATAATTTTTTGTTCCAATCTGCACATTTCGATTAATTTATTTATCTCTAGCTGAATCTGTTATAAGCATTGATGTATTATATTAGATTAGCCCTGTCTTGTTAAATTCATTATTTAAATGACACCACATAGCGTACGTCACAGATATGGAAATGAACTTAACAACCCAACTCTGTTTAAACTCCTTGTTCAAGCGTTCAAACTCGTAAGCGAAACCAAGGAGCAGCGTTCATTTTGTTACCGAGTTGTTGTTGTAATTTAAATACAAAGCCGTCACCAAACTAACATTTTTTGCTAAACCAGGTCTGAATCAGGTAAAGGACTAATAAATATCACAAAATAATTTTTATTTTCACATTTTAAGTTTTGATTCTGTACACTACATATTGAACCAAAACGGGAAACGTACAAATATTTACTATTGAGTAGAAGTTTTATGAATTTACAAAATTATTTATATAAAATAGTATATAATTATCAAAGAAAGCGTTAACTTTGTGGCTTGACACTTTAATCAAATGAAAAATTATTTTGTTTTTAACCGCTTTGTTAGGTTTATAAGACAGCATTATAAAAAAGTAGTCTAGGTACAAACATTAATAATGTATAAAATATAATGTTAAAATAAAGCGAAAGAAATCATATTACACGAGGACAGAGCTTCAGAGACGGTGTGGGGGGTGGGACAAGGGAGGGAGGGGGTTACATGGTAATAATATCAATTTATTTATGCCCATTAAATAGGCTTTTACATTTTTACAATGTGTTTGTCTCCTTTTTTTAATATAGGCACAACTTTACATATCTACGGAAAAAAAATATGATTGTACCTTCCTTCCCAAGGATTGGAGTGAACCGCGCCAACAACCTTGCCAAATGTATGCTGATCGGGTAGGACCGACATTTATTTCGTATATTAACTGCTGTAATGTCATACGATTTCAGAGAAATGCCTATTCGGTTTATTTTTGTAGTGCCATTTTTGTGAAATATATAGATGATGCTTAATTAAAGCAAGACAATAACAACCAGTAATTAAAATAACCTTTCTGAGATTGAGCAACGATATCGAATTTGTGGTATAACATTCTCTCCTCCACACAGTATGCTCAAAGATTATAAAGGACCTGAAGGAAATTGAAGTCTAAAAGTTTGGGATGAAAATGTTTGAGCACACATGGTTTCCTGATGATGGTACGGTCAACGTGTTCCGATATCGTGATAATTAATGTATTCGAAATTTACCAATGATTTAACAGGAAACCTATTAATTCATTCGTTAAGGGCCTGCAATCCATTTTTTAAATAAATTAGAAAAACTCTGATCCGACAGTTTGATAATTAATGTATTCGAAATTTACTAAAAGTTAAACCAGAAACCTATTCATTCATTCTTTAAAGGCCTGCAATCCGCTTTTTTAAAAATAAATTATCAAATACTCTTTTTTTCCATATTTGTAAATATACAACATATAATAAATATTACCCAGTTATTTTCACAAAATTGAATACGGATTGCTTATATCCATTTCTCAATTTTTTCACGGTTTTTGGGGAAACCTAAACGAAAATAAGACATTTTAAGAATAATTATAGGAATGTATATAGAAAATATTTATTCCTATACCTAACATTTTAAGCCTACATGAACGTTCATTTTCATGTAACATATTTTCCACCACCTCCATCACCTCTACAGCAATAGTTATAATAAAAAAGGTAAGTTTAATATATATATAAATACTTTGTAATATATATTTTTTCAATGAAAAGAAACATGTAATTAAAATAGCAAACACAAAATAAATTACTCAACGAAGCGATTTTTTCATATAATTTAACACGCAAATAATTGTGGACGTATCAAGTAAAAACGCGTGATTTTAACCAACAAATCAATAATTATCATGTGCCAGGCTCGTGCCATGTCGTATTGTTTATATGTATTCGTTAAAAGTGTATAACACACTGCATGACGTCATGATTGTGACTAGTTTGAAATATGACGTCAGAAAATTTACTTGTCGATAGTGAAATTCTATTGATTTCTGATTTGTTTATGCGCTGCCTTCAAGCTAAGGTACTAAGCCTTTAAGTAAGGTACTTATATTTTTTTGTATTCAGATAGCTGATTACATTTTCTAAAATAAAGTCCGCCATAGGTACAACCAAAAATATTTGGAACCGGGTTATTATTGTGATTGAAAAAATTAACTTGCCCAGCAAAGCTGACGAACAAAAGGTAAAACGCAATGCACAGTGCCCATTTCGTATTGCGACACAATGCGTGCGCCTTTTCATAAATGTGCACGTGAACCAAACCAAAATTGTGTTGAGATATATATATATATATATATATATATATATATATATATATATATATATATATATATATATATATATATATATATGGGACGTGTGCAGAGATGTGCTTTATTTCAAATAAATCCATTTCAAATGGAAATGCAAAATGCAAAATGGGTATTTTGCATTTTGCATTTTAAATGCTTTTCTAAAAACCATTTTGCATTTTGCATTTTAAATGCTTTTCTCAATGCATTTTCCATTTTAAATGCTTTTTTGCAACATTTTTCCTGTTATCTCCACTCATCTTTTTATCATAGGCCCCGTATATCAGTCGGTCCTCAACCTCGCTATGAGAGATAATTTACGTCTGTCAAGTTGCTACTTGGTAGGAGCCCTGGCAATTAAGTGATACCATTAAAAAAATACAGATTCAAATAGTGAACACGTGGCCATGATGCTGTAATATTAAATTTTAGATAGCAGTTTCTATTTTTTACGTTGCCAATATTAGTCCCGAGCAAATTTTTTACTCTACTGTTAGGCACATGTTCATCAAATGCAATACTTGTCTTCCGAGTTCAGCACCAGATGAATGTCTCTTTTCAAATGGAGGTATACTCACGAGACCTCATAGAAGAAAGATGAGTGATGATGTTTTTGAGAAGCTCGTTCTTCTAAAATCTAATAATGGCTAAGGCTACATAATACCCACATTATATAGAATATATATTGGTTTTCTCAAAGTTGTATTATATTATCTGTGGGTTTTTTAGTGCGCCTGCTAGGAGTTTTTTGTGACAATCTATGGTCAAATAATGGGTGCGCACTAGAAAACAACATTTTATATTGTCTGATTGTCTTACTGTCCTGTATTTCTTTATTATTCACTGGTGGATGTCCCCTCACTAGAGAGTTACTACACAAATGATGATGGCCCTAAGAAAATGACAATATTTAGTTAATAATAGATTCTATTATATTCCACTCAAATACAATTGTTTTTTACACAGGACATATCAGTATGTATGATTTGTTATTCCACAAGTAGTTCTACATTGATGTACATTATTAAATGACAAAGTTGTTTAAAAATTCAATAATTATTTTGAACCTGAGAAACCATTTTGCATTTTCAATGCATTTTGAAAATAGGTATTTTGCATTTTGCATTTGAAATGCTTTTCTAAAAACCATTTTGCATTTTGCATTTTCAAATGGAAAAGTTTTGACCCATTTCCATTTTGCATTTCAAATGGTTTTGGGTACCCATTTTGCACATCTCTGGACGTGTGGGATTGCAGTAACCTCCCCACATACTGGAATAAAATGTATTATTATTATTTATTTTGAACACCTGTAAGTAATATTATTCCTATGATTTAAGATTTTCACGGCCAAAAGTATTTTTGTTATTTGTTTTTGGGGTGTTATGCCGTGTTGCGCTTACTCCTTCTTTAGCCAACGTTTCGGACAACATTGCAGTGTCCATCATCAGGGCAGATGTGTTATTTGAGGTTGTTGTTTTTTTTTTTTTTTTTTCTAGATTCTTATATTCCATGAAGTGGTGAATCATTTAAATTTACTGAATTTAAAGTTAATGTTCTTTATACAAATAGAACGGCGTCATATGCGCCTCACAATTTTTACCTCATATGGGTTTATTCAAATATTACCTGGCTTTTATAGACTTAGAGGCCTTGTATTTTCTCGGTAGGGAAAAAAATTTGTTACCTAAAAACCCTACTAAAATTGCATGTGTCATTCAGCATCAGCACCAGCAGCGACCTACAGCGGCCATATACTACATACGTGTCTGTTTGTGTTGTGTTGGGAACGGGGGGGAAATTCGGCTGCGTCCTATTGTGGGTATCCTTCCGCATTTGCGTGATAGTAAGGGAAACCGCAGAAAACCTTACCCGGAAGGAGCGGCCGAACGTCAACTTGAAACGTATGCGGCCTTCAGTAACATCGGTATATGATGTCCTGCGTTTTTGAGATGTGTGTGTGTGTGTGTCTGTTTTTATGTTAATATATACTTATGGGAAGATAGAAAATAAACATACATATACATACAAATTATAAAATATTATATAAATATTTAAATAGATAAACATTATATATTTAGGAGGAAAGTCGGGAGTTTAGGAAATACCTACTGCTCGCTATTCGTCCGCGTCTGATTCTGGTATGTACCATATGTGGTCATGGTCCATGAGAATGTTTTTAGGTAGTCTGTGTGAATATTTGAATGTCAGGTCGCTCGGAGCATTGTATTGTCCTATGTCTCGTATGAGTGGATTTTTACTAAGTGTGAGTGATTTGTAAAAGCGTTCAGTCAGTCTGTGTGTGAATTCGTATAGAGTTGGAATTTGTTCTCGTTCGTGTAATCTCTTCAAGTTTGTTCTGAGTCTCGTGTTGTATGTGATTTTAATGCAGAGATTTTGAAGTGTCTGTAGTTTCTTGTGGTCTGTGTGTGAGATGCTGCTCCATACGGGAATCGCATAAGAGAGTACCGGACGAATGAGCGAGTAGTAGACGAGGAGTTTGGTTTTGGGAAGTAGCGGACTCCGTCTATTGAAAATTGGCTTCATCATGCCGATCGCTTGTCGCGTGCGCGCGTGCATCTTTGCTTGGTGAGATTTCCAGTTGAGGCGGGAGTCCATGGTCAGGCCGAGATATGTAACTTCATCTTTCCATTCAATGCTGTGTCCTCCCATTTCGATGTTGAAGTCAGGTGTTCTATTTATACGTTTTCTCGTGAACATGATGGCTTCGGTTTTCGCCTCGTTCAGTTTCAGGCGCCATTTTTTGTAGTACTCTACGAGCGCGTCGAGCGCCCTCTGTAGGTAAATCGCGGCCATGTTCGCTTTCAGCGAGGAAACGTATAGTTTGACGTCATCTGCGTAGATAGACAGATTGCATCTCTCGTCTCGGGGGATGTCGTAGGTGAACAGAATGAAGAGAAATGGTCCCAGTAAACTTCCTTGCGGCACGCCTTTTGGAATCTCACGCATTGAAGATAGCACGTTCCTTATGAACACTCTGAACGATCTATTCTTTAGGTATTCCTGTATCAGCCTCGTTAGGTATATGGGCGTGTTAGTGCGGTACAGCTTATGCACGAGCCCGTCTATCCATACGGTGTCGAATGCCTTCTCTAGGTCGATGAGCGCAGCAGCGGTGAAGCGATGTTCGTTAAATTTTCTTGCGATGTATTCCGCTACTCTGGTGAGTTGATGGGTCGTGGAGTGCCTCTTTCTGAAGCCGAACTGCTCGTCTGGCAAAGTCTTGTTGTCGTCGTGGTGTGGGACAAGCCTGTTGAGTATAATTTGTTCAAATACCTTGCTCAACGTAGATAATAGGCTAATCGGCCGGTAACTTGTCGGCTGCGTTCTATCTTTATTCGGCTTTGCGAATGGCAGCACGGTTGCCGATTTCCAAATCTGGGGAAAATGCCCAGTCATGAGGCAGGCATTGAACAATTTTGTTGTGTAGATGATGGCTTTTTGAGGGAGATGTTTGAGTAAAATGTTGTGAATTTGATCGCTTCCCGGCGCCTTGTTTGTTCTCAATCGCCTGATTGTGACTGCGATCTCGCTCGGCGTAGCAAAATGAATATCTTCAGCGTTTGTCTGCTCTGCTTAGCTCAGGTCTCGTAGAGAATCAGCTACGATCCGGTCCGTAGCCGGGTCGGAAAGGCCGTCTGTAACGGCGTAGGCTCTCTCGAACCCGTCGGCGAGTGTTTCTGCTTTTTCTTGTAGCGAAAGCGCCGTCCCAGGGCCGTTCAATTTCTGTAGCGGGGGGATTGTGAAATCTTTATGTCTCAGCGCGCTAGCCATTTTCCATAGGGAATTATCCTTCGGCGTGAGCGACGTGACTTTTTTCTTCCAAAGTTCGCGCTTGAGTTCTACGATCACGGTCTTGATTTCCCTCTGCAGGCAGTTGTATGCTGTCTTGAAATATTCGTCGCGCGTGCGGTGAAACATGCGTCGCAGGCGATTTTTCTCCTTGATGAGCGATAGGACATACTCGGGAAGCTTGATCGTGTATGGGTGTATTTCTTTTAGAGGTATGTGTGCGTCTTGTGCTGTTTGAAGTATCTCCGTGAGAGTGCATGTAGCTGCGTCGATTTCTTGTGGCGAGCGCAGAGTTCCCGAAGTGAGATGAATTCGTTCGTTGACTTCCTTTTTGAATCCTTCCCAGTCTGCATTCTTATAATTGCGCTGTTTTCTGGGGCTCCTTGAAGTTGTTCCTCCTATGGAAAAGCTCACGGGCAGGTGGTCCGATGACAGCTCGTCTAGCGTTCGCAGTGGAGATATTGTCTTTACATTCTTCTCGAGTACGATATCCAATGTACTCGGATATCTAGAGCGCTGCGAATAGTGTGTAGGTCTGTCGGGCGCCATTATCGAGTAGGTATTTGTCTGCATGTGTGTGAAGAGCGTATTTCCGTTGGCATTACCTCTGTAGTTATTCCAGTAGTTGTGTTTGGCGTTCAAATCGCCTCCGATCACAACAATTGGTCCCAGATTGAGCAATTTATTTAGGTCTTCTCTCACTAAATTTGCTTGAGTGCAGTAGACGGCGATGATGGTATGCGCTCTACCCTCTATGGTGACTTCGATAATCGTGGCTTCGGTGTGCTTTAACTTCGGAGTGGGGATTCTTGTTGATGTCATAGATTGTCGAACGAATATTGCGGTTCCTCCGCCTGACCTTTCCTGTCGGTCGTTTCGATAAATCTCGAAGCCTGGCACTCTCAGCTGTATGCTTGGATTCAAGTGAGATTCTGATAGGAGAATAATGTCGGTGTTTAATTCGTTTGCCAGTGCGAGCAGTTCGTTTGTCTTGTAGCGCACGCTAAATGCGTTCCATACGAGGACTCTCACCTTCTCGGGATTAGACATCGAGGGTGGTCGTGAGGAGCTCCATCAGGACGACGAGCTTCTCTGCCCTTGATGTGCAGCGGGCGAGCTGCGATCGCATCCTCAGGAGGCCTTGGAGCAGGGCCATGATGTCCAGGTCGTCCTCTGTGGTGGTGGGTGCATGCACGGGGTCCTGCTGTGGGCGGGGCTGGGGGCGGGGCTGTGGGGGCGGCGCGGACTCGCGCTGCTGTTGGGCGGGGGCGGTGCCTCCGGCTACGTTGGCCCATGTGCGTCCATCCGTCCTCGGCTGAGGAGGTGGCCTGCTCGGGTTCTGTTCTGCCGGCGGGCGTTGGGTCCTTCTGGCAGGTCGCTGCTGTATTGAGGCGACGTACGCCACCCGCTTGGGGCAGCCTCTGTAGTTGGCGGGATGCGGGCCTGAGCAGTTGCAGCATGCGGCGGGCTCGTCTCTCGTCTTCTTGGGGCATTCTGCCGAAGCATGCTCCATTAAGCATTTTACACACCTTGCTGTGTGCGAACAGTTTCGGGACCCATGCCCGAAGTCTTGACATCTGTAGCACTGTGTGCCGTGCTGAAGGTGATTGCTCCTGTGCTTCTGGAGTCGAATGCGGCAGTGGCACAGGTATTTGACGGCCGCGCGCAGCTGTCCCATGTTAACTTCCTTATTGAAGTGTGCTAGATAAAGAGGATACTCAATTGAGGCGGTCATCTTAACCACCTTCACAGCTGGGAATCCCTGAGATTCCAGATCGGCCGCGATGTCTTCCACTTCTACGAGCGGCAAGCCCTTGATGACGGCCTTTTTCATTTTTTCAGCTTCGGCCGTGAATGTGTGGAAGCCGCGTGCCTCCGCTCGTAGTCCGTTGGTAAGGGCGCGATGGTCCTCCATCGAGCGCACGAAGATGTTGGCCGTGCCGCCCCTGTTGTATTTAAAAGTGAATAGCTTACCAGCCCCCAGATGTCCTTGGACCGTGGCTGTAATTTCTGCATGCGTCATGCTCCCCAGGGTCATCACCACTGGGGGAACGCGGTCTCTCCTGCCGGTACCTGCGGGGGAGAAAGATGAATTAGTGTTGGCACGCTTTATACGCGGCGCGCCGGCGCCTTCGCTTACCTCGGGCAACTCTTGAAATCGGTTGCCACACTGGAGCGGTTGGGGTCCTCGTGGGGACACAGGCCTCTTTACGGGGTTGGACGGCCTCGTCCAGCCTCCATCCTGGGGGGCAGCCGTCTCCATCGGCTGCTGGGGCCTCGGGGGCGCCACGTAGGCAGACGCTGGGCCTATCGGGGGGCGCCTGGGGGCAGGACTGGGTCCTGTTGCCCAGGAGGGGCCTGCTACGGGCTCCGTCATCTCGGTTTCATCGGGCATGGTGGCAGTCGTGGTGGTGGATGGTTTCCGGTCCTCGGAGCGGGGCTGTGGTGCGGGGATCGTAAGGCGCACGGTCCCGGTCTTCTTGCGAAGCGCAATTTGATGAGCGCCGGGTGGTACCACGACCGGGGAGTCCTCGTGGTCTTCAGGTAGCATCCTCGTCGGGAACATCTTGACTTGCGGTAGTCTGTGTCTCCTCTTAAACAGGGAGCACGTCTCGGGTGCTTGCGGGCGGTTTGTGGGGGCCAGCGTGAATCTGCGTTGTTTGAGTATTGCGCGAAAGTGTTGCCTTGATAAAGGCAGTTGGGTGGGCGCGAGCGCCTGCTCGGTGGGCCGGCGGGATTCCTCCGGCCGGCAAAAGTAGCGGGGCCTGGCTGATTACTCAAGCCAGACAAAATAGACTTTTGTGGTTATATCGCAAACCACAAAAAACGACTCTCCTTTTTTCCTTTTCGGCTCTTTGTCTATCCTCCTATCCTCCTTTTGACGGCTGAGGCTGAGCTTTTCTATTTGAGGTTGTGGTGAAATGTGAGCTTATGTGTGAAGATGTGATACCGTGTTGCCAGCTCCAACCCTCTGAGCTGACATTAAAGTATAATTTTTTTATAGTGGTTTTCTTCGTTTAGCTCTGGTGTATCCGTCAATTACCGAATACCAAGAACTATTGAGCTTAGCTCCATCGTTTCTATTAATATTTACGGGATTTTTATGAATTTGAAATTAGCCATTGACATTAACACGGCATAACACCCCAAAAACAAATAACAAAAATATTATTCCTTTTTGTTCCTCCCCTCCCTACCCCTTAACTTCCCTTAACCACTCAACCTCTGTGCCCAGCACGCCTAAGGTCCCCGTCACTCTCCGTCCCAAGTCACAATAACACTCCTTACGTAGATGGCGATAAGGCTTAAATTCCCGCTTAACAGAAAAAAACATGGCCAAAAAGTGCATTTTATTTTATTTTGTGGATATTAAGGCATAAATATTTAAATGTTTTCCGATAATTTTATAAATAACTTAATTTGTCACATTATACAATAAAACCATAACCCAAAATGGGTTCGTAAGTAGGAGATTTTGAACTTTAAAGCAGTTTTCATAGGCCTTATACATTATTTTTTCTGGGCTTATAAAAAGACTTATCTAAAAAATACTCGATTATTTCAAAGACCAGGATGAATTCTACTCGCAGTATTTAATTAAAGCATCTGAAACATTTCTAGGCGACCAAATTTTCAAACCAAAAACACATGATTTTGCATTACTAGGGTAGACCGGGTATGGTTGAAACACTTTTACCTTAACTAGGTGTAGTAATATTTCTTTTGTATTTATGGATAAGATGTTTATACTAGATGATCTATGATCTATCTAGTTATCAAATTAAATTTATTGGATGGCCACAACTCGTACAGGTAAGCTACAATAACCACTTAAAGACGATGGGGAAATCTGTTTCAATTATCCCCATAGTGTGGACGATTGAAACAGTATGTGGGGATAATTGAAACACTCTAAATATCTTTGGAATAATTGGAGTAATTTTAATAAATATTAAACATTTTCATTATAAAAACAGTACTCAATGAGATCATGAATAGTGATTAAACATATCACAAGTATTTTAAAAACTATAAACATAAATGTCTTGAAATAAAACAACGTTAAATATATTATTTATTATTTGTGTTTAAGTTCTCTTAGTTATACTAACTATGAGTATTTGGCATAATCAACATAGTTTTCCAGCGATATTTTCCTGGAACAGAATAGAACGGTATTAAAAATAAGTTTTTTGCTTTCATACAAAAGTGCTTGTTTCAATCATCACACTGTTTCAATCATAACAATGTTGATTTTACCTCTGACTCGACAGAATTTTCTCCATGTAAAATTCAACAATTAAGAAATCAAAAATCGAAAATAATTGTATCTGTGGTTTGTGATGTGAGATCATATTATTACAAAGTATCGCAATATTCTAGAACTAACAAAACTCTAAATAATCGGTTAAGGGAACATAAATATCTAATAAATAAGTATATATTAGGTATCTATTTAAAGAAGAAAAAAAATTGTAGGTAGGTACTTAACACTGGAAGTAACATTAAACCCCTTTTTTTAAACCCCTTATCAATTACAAAAAGGTAAGTAAACACTTAAATGATACGAATAAAACGTCTTTCTGTAAAGAACGATACTAAAACAAAGGGCTTAGCCAACACAACAAAAAAATGAAAATGGTCAACCACTGGAGCGACCATGTCGAATAATTCGACGTTTTTTTTTTTCTTCTAATATTGAGCATGTCGAATTATTCGACGTTTATTACGTACCACTCGTAAAAATTAAATATAATATTATTTATTATATTTAATTTTTTACGAGTGGTACGTAATAAACGTCGAATAATTCGACATGCTCAATATTAGAAGAAAAAAAAAACGTCGAATTATTCGACATGGTCGCTCCAGTGGATAAGTAAATAGTATCTATTACAAGTAAACAATCAGTAGGTAAGTATCTGGTACTGTATCATTATAATTACTTGTGACTTATTACCTACAAAAAAATTCAGTGAACACTTGAATGATACGAATAAAACACCTATGTGTAAAGAATGGCACTAAAACAAAGGGGTACCTACCTACTTCTTAAGGTACATTATAAAAATTAACATTAATGAAACGATGAGTAATCAAATATTAGGTAAACTCCTTACTCTTACGCAATTAAATATATTTATAAAATTATCCGTCCATATTACAAGGCACACCATCAATAATTAGTCAGATTCACAATTATGACAAGTGTACTGTAATTCTTGTTTGGTGCACTTTTCATGAGCCCAAAGTTCACAAATCATACACTGGACCCAAATTTCACCGGACTTACTAGAATTATAGTCTTCACCACATACTAAACAAAAAGTATGTTTATCTGATCTAGAAGCGTTATTTCGATATATTTCTGTTGTTTCAGTCTTCTTTTTCTTCCTCTCTCTATTCTTCATGTTCTTTTTTATCATGTTAGCACCTTTTTTTCTTTCCTTTTCTTTGGTTTCTGTTCGTATATATTCTTTTTCCGGAGTGTTTGTGTAAATAGTGGATTTCCTCTTCTTCAAACCTCTGGTAGTTGTTTTCCTGGGTAGCGCTTTTGGGAATGGTCGCACGCTTTCTGGTATAAACATTTTACTTGTTGAAGGCACGGACAAGTTGCAATAATTGCTTTCGGAAATAAAATCGACTGGTAATTCATGTACATAATTTTGTGACGATGATATCAGAGACTCGGTCGTGTTAATCTCAAGAGGATCAGAAGCTGTAGGTAAAGGCAGCGTATTATTTGTTAAACTGACCAAACCTCTCAATGAACACGTAACAAATGTTATTGATTCAGTACTAACATTTGGTTCTGGAGTCACCGAGCCTCTCTGAGTGGACGGAACAACTGTTTCAATTCCTACAGAAATTGGCTGCGAAATCACTGAGATTAAAGTAGGTGGAACAGCTGCTTCAAGTGGCCGTGAAATCTCTGAGTTTTGAACTACCACTGGGTCACTTTCGGCACTACTTAAAACATTTAGATTTGGTCTGTCCGTGACGTACGAGGGTTCAAAATCTAAATCACTGAATATGTCTCTGTTATACGGATGAATTCCAGAACATCTAAACCCAGATTGAATGTTAGTTTGGGTTATTGCCCGGGGTAAAGCAGTCGCCACTATGCTTGGGATATCATAAATAGTCATTGGTTTTCCTGGATTTGTTCTCATCCACCCATCACAAGCTGTATTCACCGCTTTTTTAAATGGTCCGAACACTGATCGATCCAATAGCTGTAATTTGTGACTGCAATGCGGGGGAAAGGAGAGCATGATTATACCATTGGCATAACAGTAATCAATACAATTTATAGAAACATGCGATGAATGATTATCAAGTAATAAAATAACTTTATGATCTAAAGACGAATTGGTGTGCCTTTGAAAATGATTTAGAAATATGGTAAAATCTTCTTCTTGCATCCATCCAGATTTGTTCGCGGTACCGATAATACCAATCGGACCATCTTTTAAGAAATGGCTTTGATATTTGATACGTGGGAATGTAAACATCGGCGGAATTGAGTTGCCAATTGCGTTTGCTGCTACAGTAACAGTTACGAGAGTTCCTCGTTCGGCCGACGTTACCGCACCTACTTGCCGAGTTCCTCTTCTGGCTACAATCCGATTTGGTTTTTGAACAGTTGTGTCACCGGTCTCATCTACGTTGTAGATGTCCTTTGCTTCAAATTTATATCTATCCAAAACGTTCGCTAAATTTTTGAAGAATTCATCAACATTATGTCGATTAAAACTTGTCGCTCGTGCCAAACTCGTGGCTTGGGCACACCTTACAGATAATTGTGGATTGCGGTCTAAAAATCCTCGTAGCCATTCTATTCCGGCCATGCTATTTGTGTCCCATGAATTTGGCCTTGTCAGGTTGTACCGTGTGGTCAAATCAAATGCCAGTTTTCTTAAATCCTTTCTAGACAGTCCAAAATAAATGTCTGCCGTTTTTATTGCATAATTTGCAATCTCAGTTTCTTGAGATGGGGAAAATACTTTCTTCGCCGAATTGTATCCCATGGTTATGGAATCAACAGATGTATCTATTGGTGCACTTTCTCTCTTTTTTTTGTACCTTCCCAATGAGACGTGGTCCAAATTAAACATCGCTGCAGCCTTTCTCAACGATCTTCCAGATAATGTTTCTTCATATGCTTGCTGATATGAAAACATGTCTCTAGTATTTCGGTCTGTGACGTTTATTCGTTTTCTAGGCATCTGAAAAATTTAAAAAAAAATCCTCGTCAGAAATACTGAATGAAAACAATTGCAAGAGTAGGTACCTACCCATCACGATGAGGTTGGATATCGTAAAAAATTGGAATAAAAGTAATGATAGGGCCTTTACCGACAAAATACGACATTATTAATGAAACCATCGTATTAAGTGAATAAACCTTACAAGTGTAGGTATGTTCGTATGTATTTCAAATTAACTTTTAAAATGACTGCCTCAACACAGGCTAGCCTATTGAGGCGGGCTGTGTGAAAACTCGATTTATAATTATAAATCTCTAATCTTTAAATATTACCTACTGTTCGTATGTATTTTTTTTCTCTGTTGTCAACTTTTTGTCCTAATATTGACAATGTATACTATTAACGCTGAACATGAACTTTTTTTAGTTATGAATGTAAAAATTTCGTTCAATAAAGATATATAATTATTATATGGTTAAGTGAGGTTGTCTACGGTCGAATGAGATCGACTTCATCATCCGTATTCAAGATTACCGAAGACAGAATGATTTCAATTTCTGATCAATTTTCATTATAACTATTTAATTTTCTCTCCGTGTGGACGGTTGAAACATGGTCATGATTGAAACGTTGCAATCATCCCCACACGAGTTGTTTCAAACATCCCCACGCTGCATTTTCTACTTTAAGGTCTAAAATAAGCCCTTTAAATAGACATAAACGCAGCGCAAATGCATTACAAATACTCTAAAATAGATAAAGAAGAGAATGGAATAAAAAGTTTCGTCGAGCTGCGAGAGTAAAATGAGTTATAACGTAAACAAAAATTTCGTAACTACTTACTTTTTAGCGCGAAATCCAATAATGTCTCCTGTGCACGACTGTATCACTCGCCGGCTGGAGAGTGGAGGGCTACTGGTGATAGGTACCTACAGATCTGACGGAGATTCGATTGTTGCGTCACACTCTTAGGTATTATAGTTTTCGAGTAAATTGAGATGTTTCAATCATAACTTGTTTCAATCGTACCCAGTCTACCCTACATAGTGCATCGCCTTAAGAATATTTTGTACCTCAGCACGCCTCAGGTCCCCGTCACTCTCCGTCCCCAGTCCCCAGATACTCAAAGTAGGTATAAAATATTTGAAAGTATTTTTACCAGGATTTTTTTTTGTACCTGTACTCACTGTACCCAATATCGGAAAGTACTCACAGGACTCACCTCTACCACAAATTAGAGAAGAGGCGTATTTATCGTACCCAGTAAAAGTACCGGATATTTTCATGCATTTCAGTATTTACTAGTAACAGGTATTGTTAATTAGGCCAGTGCAATTAGCGCCAAAAAGGGGGTCGCGATCGAAGTAATTCCGGTAGTCCCAATTTTTTTTATATGTTATATAAACTGATCCCCTGATGTAAAATCTGAGTTTCCGACCTTGGCGCACCCGTGCTCGCGCCGCCATTTTGAAAAAACTGGCCGAAATCGGGCCAAAATCTAGTTTTTCCCAAATATCTCATTTCCAATGCAAATTTCGGCTAAAATAACTTAACAAGTATAATAGAACATAAAATAACATACAACTTTTGTTAAAACAAATTTCTTCTATCTCTAATAAGTACCGAGGTAGAAAGTCGTAAAGGTGCGTATATTTTTGAAAAAACAAGTTTTTTGCGCGACTAGGTTTGGTTTTTTATAAATACCTCGTTTCCAGTACAGTTTTGTGAAAATTTTATTGATACCAATTATGTAGAACATAAAATTTCAAAAAAAGTTGTGTAGTTTTTATGTTTATATAGTTTTTTTACCGATATAAAGAATAAACAAATCTAGGTAGGTACGCACAGAAAATCTATCACGGTTTATTATCACGTTATTAGATTTTTGTTTGCATTTTTAAATACATACATCTATAAATTTACTAGAGGGAACTTCGATATGGGGGGGCTACCCCCCACACTTCTACTCCTCCCCACCGGTTCCCTTCAGTTGCTGCGTGTCACGTCTTGAGCCTGGAGCGGAGCTTCACAGCGTCAGTGTCACAGCAGCGTTCAGTGCGAAATGATTGCCAATATTTTTGCGCTATTTTGATATTTTTATAGGACGGTGGGCATGTGTTAAAATTTATTTGAAATGTCGGTTTCGGCAGGAGCAGTTTGCTTCATTTGTAACAAAAGTTTGAGTGGTAGTAAAGTGGTGTTTGTGAAGGAACAAGGAGTTGCTTCACTTCAAAATGCGAGTGTGAAACGAGGAATCACCTCACATCAAACATTGTTACAGGACTTGACGGAAGTTACGCTGCACGTTTCTTGTCAAAAGAATTACATAAATGATAAACTCATCTTGGCATTTCTTCGTAGAGGTGGAGCGTCTGCACAAGCTCATTCCTTCAGATCGGGTGGTCTCAAATTTGAGTTCAAGACTAAGTGTTTTATTTGTGGTGAAAAAATTACTGAAGAATATCTTCAAATGCAGAATAAGTTACCTGCGTCAAGACGTAATTCTGTGCATAATGTGGAGCAGCTGTATGTAGATAAGACGATTATCAGAGCAGCTAGAGAACGGGGTGATGAGTGGGCCCAGAAAGTGATTGAACGAATTGCTCTAGTGCCTGAAGGTTCTGACTTGGTGGCGCAAGATGCAAGATATCATGCGTCTTGTTACAAAAAGTTATTCCACGCACCTCCTTCTGAAATGAAACCTGGCCCGCCCTCTAATGAAGATGTTGATAGAGCCATGGAAGACATTTATAATTTTCTTTCCAACAATTCAGACGAATTTCAGTTTACACAGGAACAGTTAATGGGTAAAATAAAAGGAGTCTTTCGGCCTTGTATAAAAACTGTCAGAGCGAGACTTGAGAGCCACTACAGTGACGACATCCTCTTTGTTGAGAGGGGGGAAAATACAACAGTAGTGTGCTTCAAAGACACTGGCTACAAAATAATTACTAACCATTGGTATCAAGACAGGAGCTCCAACCCCGTGGAGGAACGTCGTCGGATTGTAAGAGCTGCTGCAGATATTATTAGAGAATATATTCGATCACATGTGTACACATTGGAAAATTACAGCCCATCGGATGACTTTCTTCAAGTTGTGCACTCGGTGATTCCACATACAGTATCAGAGTTTTATGAGAGAGTGATAGGCAAAAAAAACATGGAAAGGCAGAAGTATGGAAAAGGAAATGTGTTGCCTTATCGCACGCCCTGATTTCAGCAGCACGGCCACGATCTTTCGTTTCATCACTCCTAACTAGTGTAGGTGCATATATGTACAAAAAATTTGGCTCAAAAAAACTCATTGATGCGCTTTCAGCCCTTGGATTTTCATGTTCTTACAAAGAGGCAACTCGACTTGAACAAATGAACAGTCTGCCATTCTTCATCCAGAACCACTCAGTGAATGAACTTGTTCGTGTATTTCAAGACCCAAAAGCAAAGACAGAAAAAATCACTTTGGCTGCCGAACAACTATTTGCACTTTTGTATGGCGGCAACGAGTAATCAAATTTGGAAAATTTAAGGTAGATCATTTTTGTCAAAGGAGTAAAAAAGAACAAATTCAATTTATCCAGGCTACCACCCACCAAAGATGCAATCCAGGAACACGCTTCAAGAACATACTTGCAAGTGCAGACTTGGCTTGGTCACGATAAAGATCCGACTGAATGGGGGTGGAAAAAGGATGCTGTTGGGTTACTTACTCCAGTAACAATGTTGAAGAAAGCTGCACCTCAGGCCTTGCTGAACTTCATATCATGTCAATGCAAAAAAGGTTGCGTTGGAAAGTGCACCTTCAGAAAGTCGGGTTTGAGAATCCTGCGAGAATGCTGTAGAAGCCTTCGTTGATGACGATGACGAGGAATATGATGACCCAGTCGCCACAAATTTGGGTGATAAGACAGATGAACAAGCTATTCAGGGCCAGAAGTAAGAAACTATAGTCAAGGGCTCGTACTTCTGTCAAAACTGATCTACCATTAATTTTATTTTTTGTTATGCTGACAACTTAACTAATAAAGAAAAGAATGTCAATAAATGTTAATTTTACGAAAATACCATTTTTTATCTTT
The DNA here is from genome assembly GCA_026573805.1 of Hesperophylax magnus. NCBI lineage: Eukaryota > Metazoa > Arthropoda > Insecta > Trichoptera > Limnephilidae > Hesperophylax > Hesperophylax magnus. Next base: position 646,943 of record JAIUSX010000134.1, read on the forward strand.
TTTATGTACCTTATCATCTTAATTGTATTAATAATCGTAAATGTATGTTGTGATTACGTTGATAGGCATGTCAGACCAAGCTGCGAGCACAAATGTAGTGGCTTGGCCTATTTTAGTGGTCTTCCCATTGGGAATGTATGGCGACCGATATGCTGAAATAGTCTATCTACTATATTTATAGCTAGGTCTGACACAGGCATGACGATTGTTGTCAACGTATATGTTCTTAGAACAATAATTGTTAAAGAAAAATAAAATCAAGGAATGTCAAAACACCTAACCTCTGTTTCAATTTTTGGCCTGGTTTTGGTGGACTAGAGTTTGGATACGTAATAGAGATAAAAAATATAAATTATATACCTATTTCTTTAACGAAATTTTATTTTCTACAAAATTATTATCAATAAATTTTTCATAAAATTGTACTGGAAACGAGGTATTTATAAAAAACCAAACCTAGTCGCGCAAAAAACTTGTTTTTTCAAAAATATACGCACCTTTACGACTTTCTACCCCGGTACCTATCAGAGATAGAAGAAATTTGTTTTAACAAAAGTTGTATGTTATTTTATGTTCTATTATACTTGTTAAGATACTTTAGCCGAAATTTGAATTGGAAATGAGATATTTGGGAAAAACTAGATTTTGGCCCGATTTCGGCCAGTTTTTTCAAAATGGCGGCGCGAGCACGGGTGCGCCAAGGTCGGAAACTCAGATTTTACATCAAAGGATCAGTTTATATAACATATAAAAAAATTGGGACTACCGGAATTACTTCGATCGCGAATCGCTAATTGCACTGGCCTAAATAGGTACTTTTGATAGGTACTTTGAATAGGTATTTTGAAAAGGGATTTTAGTAGGTATTTTTGAGTATTTCGTAACCGGTATTTTTTTGTACCTGTACTCACTGTACCCAGTAACGAAAAGAATTCACAGGACCCACCTCTACCACAGATATTCACTCAGCCAATACGCAGCTGTCAAAATGTATAGTTTTTCATTGGATAGTAACCTGATGACATATCCATTATTTGTCTCATCAAATACTTCAGTATGAATGACATTAAAGCCAAATCTAACATGAAGGGGAATTGCCTGGCAGCCATCTTGTATGACAAACTATTGAAATGATTTGTTTTATAATATTATTTTGTGCTGTTAATCTTTGAGTAATCTGAAAGTATGTTGCCTGTTGTATGCTGATGATGCGGTGCTGATTGCTAATAGTATGAATGATTTACAGTCTCTCGTGTCTATACATATAGTTGTGAATGAGGAATACTTGGAACAAATGGATGAGTTTGTGTATTTAGGAAGTATGTTTACGAGAGATGGGAAGGCTGACAGAGATACAGAAAGAAAAGTAAATGCAGGTAGCTCCATTAATGGAGGACTGAATGCAGTTGGCGCTGACAAAAAATTGTCCAAAGAAGTGAAGTTAGCAGTCCACAATGGAATGCTGGTACCTACCCTGATGTATGGAAGTGAGGCATGGATCTGGCAGGGAAAGGATGAAAGTAGATTGAATGCTGTTGAAATGAGATCCCTGAGGCGTATGTGCGGTAAAATCATGTATGATCTTGTGAGAAATGTGGAGATCCGCAAAGAGTGCAAGGCTGATTTAAGCGTAATGAGTAAGATTAAGAAAGAGACGCTTAGATGGTTTGGGCATGCAGAGCGAATGGGCGAAGAAGGAGTGTAAGGAGGATATATGATGCTAATGCGAATGATAGCAGAAGTCAGGGACGACCGAGGAAGACATGGCACGATCAAGTTAATCAGATACTCGAGTCGGGCCATGTCAAGAGTCAGAATAATAGAAGAACATGTATGAGACGATGTATGAATGTGAATAAGGCAAAGCAGTATATGCCAGGACCGAGTTGTTTGGCGGATTGTCCTCCCTACCTACCCCTGCGGGGAAACGGCGTGATGGTTAGTTAGTTAGTTAGTTAATTTAGTTGTTAATGCAGTTATAACGGTTTAAAAATTTATTTTTTTGTTTTTTGTTGAGACAAATAGTGGGATATGTCATTAACAACCTTAAGTAGGTTTCGGAACGTTTCATAAATCTTCCCCTTACCAAACGGCTTCAAATTTTTCTCGAATTGCTCTGTCCTCGGCTTTTTGGGATCATCATAAATAAACCACTCACGGTATCATGATGTGTGGCGCTTTTTACAAGCCTGAAGTCATAGAAATAGAAATGCATGTTTTATTAAGTTGCCTTCGTGTATCTGCCAGTGCTGCCAATTCAGCTCCTTTAGAGCTAGATCTGGCTCTAAATCGACGTCGTCAGCTCCAAAAAAAGTCATTTAGCTTCTTAGCTCGTTTTTAAGATTTTTCAGCTCTTATTCACGTGAAATAATATTAAAAAAAAATTATATTTGCAATAATATTCCAAAATAACGAGGACTTCCCAAAAAAAGAGATTCCCCGAACTCCTGCACAAGTAAACAGTTACTAAAAATAGCGCCGTTTACACGCACACTTCGGAGCAGTGTTGCCGAAGCTCCCGATTTTTCGGGAGATCTCCCGATTTTTCACTTCATCTCCCGATCTACCGGAATGGCATCAATATCTCCCGATTTTTCAAAGCAAGCACCGAATCGTCGTCACTCGACGATTCTTTGTTTATGGTCTGCTAAACAGGCAAAAAATTGTCTCTGGCAAAAAAAAATTCCCCCGAATAGGGTATTAACAAGAATAATTAGAGAATACTGATCATCTAAGCATTTTTTTTTTTTTTTTTTTTTTAAGAAAGACAAACATTCCCGGGTTACGAATAACCTGACAATATTTGAAAATCTCCTACTACCACCACAGTAAGCCGAAAATGTTGCTTGTGTTGTGATGGAGGACTTACCCAGCCCAGGAATTGAACACACTCGGCCACCGACCGGTGTATGTATGTATTAGACCTATACAAACCGATAATCTATGAATTTTACGAGCGAGAGTTTAGAATTTATTACGTAACGCCTCGATTAGTTTTTTTGGTTCTTCGTTCCTCGTACATATAATTTTTTTTTAATTGTGTAATATTAAGTTTTATGTATAAATATCAATGTCATCAATATCTCTATACTACTATAATATTGAATTCTTATATGTTATCTTTAAAGATAACTAGATAGTTCTTGCATTCTCTCTTCCATTTACCGATAGGTGTTATTTTTATGCTTTCTGGCAGTACATTGACATTTTTTATTCCTATATGGTGTAATATTCTATCGAAACACGTTAAAGTTATCTTTTTTATTTCGATAACACATTGTGTATTATTAAATTTTCTTTATAAATATCAACGTCATCAATATCTCTATTTTACTGTTAGCCAATTTAGCTCCTGTAACATTTTGGCTACTTTAAAAATCTATTTCGCCTAAGTGTTATTCACATTGCTATATTTTGAACAATTTGCAACTTACTTTGTTCTCTGTCATTTCACCAGAAAAGAATCGTTGGACAGTTGTTAAAATATGGGCTAAAATTGGAGTTACGAGTATATACTGTAATCGCAGATTATTGGAACAACTTTTGAATAATTCTTCCCAGAAAAGAGATACTTGTACCCAAGTTTCTATTGTAAATGCGCAGCATGCTTATAAAAATTAAATCTTTATCTAATATAACTCCTAATTACTCCATAGCAGTAACAATTTCCACAATTTTATTTTCGCTCTTGCATTGTATTTTTTTTTTGCTAATTCATCTGCTAAATTAGTAGGTATTTCATAATAAAGAATGCTAAACAGTTAACTATTGGGTGACAGCGGAATGTTTACATGTGAAGCCAGGTGATATGAAGAAAAAGCTCTTGAGGTGATTGGATGGTTGCTTATTAAAATTGAAAATAAAAAGATTGTTTCGTTTCATTTAATCGTAGACACATCCCGAGGACAAAAATCGTTACTTGTTTGAATGCCGCTCAATTTTAATGTACATAGATAGGTATTCAATAAATTTTGACGTCTCTTGAACTGACAGTTCAAATTTCACAAAAAATGTTCTGTGTTGACAGACGTAAAAATAAGTCTCCATCGAATGTTACGGAAAATTGCGTCATTCCATGGGCAACATCTACAATTATGCTGCTTCTTGATTTTTTAGATCGTTGTTAATGGTCTGCTTCGGAAATAGTAAACGGGATTCGGATTGTTGACAAGGGAGAATTTTTATTATAATAGTTCTAGTCATCTCCCGATTTTTCCCGATTTCTTCAAATTTCTCCCGATTTCTCCCGATTTTTAGGCAAAAATTCTCCCGATTTTGAATTTTTAGTTTCGGTAACACTGCTTCGGAGCGACCGAGTCCCGCGACACTTCAGGCCGCCGCGCAAGTCTCGCAGTGAACTGCGCTGTAAACGTATCGATCTTTACTTTTCTTTTAAAATCCTGATGAAGCCGGTCCTAGCAGTGCGATGGTACAGGAACTGGAACCGGATGACTGCTTAGATTTTTTAGAGGACTAGTCGCTGCCTAACAAAAAAAAAAATTATAAAAAAAACAATAAAAATATCCTGAAGACTTCGATATTATCAAAAATAATTGTGTTTTGAAAATTATAAAAACAAACAAGTGTATTGTTGAGTGTTTGTTATGAGTTGTTCAAAAGCAGCCAACAAGAAGGACAAAAGGAAAGTTTTTTTTTTTGTCAAAAATTCTGCAGTCCGCCCCCGAATTTTTCTTCTCTGAAATTCTCTAACAACCCCCCCCCCCATGCTTTATGTCACTTTCAAAATTTTAGCTCCTTTTTGGCTCTTTTTTGGGTTTCGCCTAGCTCTACTTTAAAATTCGAGTTGGCAACACTGGTATCTGCGGGTGATTTCCTCGTATCCGTATCCATTCGCATTTTATTGAACATAACCTAGTAAACATGGCTGCTGTCGAGGCCGAAATAGGAAAGTCAAAACATAAAGAAGACGAAGTAGAAAAGTGTCTCGACGACGACGTGGACGATGATGTCGGAACTCAAGATCCAGAGAAAAAGAAAAAAAAACGTAAAAAGAAGAAGAAGGCGGCCGGCGAAGTCGGTAAATATTTTTTTCTCAGATACGCCTTTATTTTTTTCAAGCTTATTTTTTACAAATAATGCTGGTAATATTTTTTCGAAAATATTAAATTTGCAGTTTGGCATTAGTCAAAATTTATCAAGAATTTGCTTACAACCAAACATTTGGATCTTTGTGCAAATATGGTCACGGAATGCTGACTACATTAATAGATTTTGTGAGTTGCATGGGACATTCGCCGACAATTCAATAAATGCACAGTAAAGCTCCCTGTATCTTTCTCCAAAGTTTGTTTTTTTTTTATCTTTATTGTTTTCTTGATATTTAATGTTTGAGTATGAATTATTTTAGAAGCAACAGTAGATGTAGCAGCAGCCGAAACGGAATTAGTAAAGCAGTTGGAAAGTGCAAATGTTGAGGATGATGCTGATGTTGATGGGGATGAGGCGCCGGAGACCACTGCAGCAGGCGAGGGGAAGAAAAAGAAAAAGAGACCAAAGAAGCCAAAGGCGGCAGCTCCAGTCGTTGACCCCGCAGGTCCTCCCAGTGTGCCCATCGCTCAACAGTTCCCCAAAGGTAACTTTGACTTTGTGATAGGCTACTGATATTATCGAGAGTCAGCAAAAACTTGAAATTTTTTACAAAAATTTATGTTTTTATGCCATTCCATTTTAAATCTGCAACCTGTTTATCGACAAAGTGCAAAGAAGACCTACCTACAATATGGAATTATGGGAAGTGATGACTATTCAAATAAAATATTGAAGAATGGAGTGTGGAAGGAATTGCTGGAAATGTTTTCTGACACCGGAGACTCTAAAAAGATTTTCTGTAGACTGATATGTGAAATTCTGGTTTTTAAAAATAACACACATTATTTGACTGTTATTCTATGAAAGTGAGGTTTTTTTATAACATTAATGTTTTATGTATTTGTAGGTAAATATAAATCATAGAAATCAACATTTATATTGCTCTAACAATGAATTCAAAATCTCATTTTTGTTGCTATTCTCTGGGAATTATTATAATTTTTTATTGCATTAACGAGATTAAATGTGAGGTGACAGTTTTCTTGCATATTCCTAATTAAAAGGAATGTGTTTTCAAAATTTCGCATTCTCAAGTTTTCGACATTTGATTTAATATAATTTATTTTTTTCATGTTTGAAATTAAAATATTTATAAATATCTAAGTCTGTTTCAAATTCAAAAAGGTAATTTTTTTTAAATGGTATTTGTTCTTACGTCTTAAAAAAGAAGATATATATAGCACATTTAAAATATCTTGGAAATATTCCGAAATTCAATGAGAAATTTCAAGTTTATACAACAGATAAACAACCCCCTTTGGCTGTGTAAACAATGAGTATATCTTTCCGTGAATTATTTTACGACAGTTTCTATATCAGTAATGTTTTCACATACACGGTCTTTTAACAGTTGAATAAAATTTTCACAACATTTTTTAGTAAGACTGTTGATGTTTTGAAACATTTTGAACAGATGAATATGGTTGGAAAATTAACAAAAGACAATCCCATTATGAGGTTACCATAGGTATTCAAATTGATAGGCCAGCCAATCAAGGAAAGGGGAACAAACCTAGGGCGCGGAGCAGGAGGGGCAACGTGACTACAAGACCTTTTTATAATGGTGCGCAAATTGCTGGCTGCATAAAAAATACCACAAATCCTAAATTGGGTAAACAAAAGTTCAGGCTTGTTTCCAAAATTTAATATTTTGTTACACTTTTACAGATGTGTATATAATTTACCCACCTCACTCATTTGTAGCGTTGCTACGCCAGGCAGTTTGGTTAAAAATTAACATTCAGATCCTGCGCGGAAAAATCCCACAGTGGACTGTGCTGCAGACCGTTGCCTTACTTTAGCGAACATTACTTTTACCTGCGGAAGGTCTGGTCATTTCAATGTGCACTCTTCGGCGGTCAACTTATGACTGATGTCGTAGTTTATTCAAAGCATTCTCGAACCCTCCTGGTGCCAAAAATATGGTCACATGCTTTGCCTCCGGCTTGTCGAAATGATACCCAGGTTTTATGATAGAGGACGTCTCAATTTGGATGTCTGTTGGTGACATTAGTTTGTGGTGAGACTAAAAGGGAGTGGTAGTATCCACTAGTAATATATTCATTAGTTGGCACTTGGAACACTTGCTTACAGGTGTGTTCCCAATCGGGCAGATAATGGAGCACGGTCCCGCCACAGGCATGGATGACCGGACGGCGCGAGACAGGTACTCCAGTGAGGAAAAGAGAGCCGTGGACCGCCTGCACAACGACATCTACAATGAAGTCAGGCATGCTGCAGAAGCTCACAGACAGGTAACATTCATTGATTTTTTGACGACCGTTTGGCACGGGACAGGTACTCCAGTGAGGGGAAGATACGTAGACCACGTGCCCAATGTCATATATATATAATTATGTACAACAATAACCATATGTATGTTTGTTTAACAGACGAGGCAGTACATAAAGAACTGGGTAAAGCCCGGTATGTCCATGATCTCCATCTGTGAGGAGTTGGAGAACACGGCCAGAAGGCTGATTGGAGAGAATGGACTGTCGGCCGGCCTGGCCTTCCCCACCGGCTGCTCCCGAAACCATTGCGCTGCGCACTACACACCCAACGCTGGTACATAACATATCTGTTCAAGAATTCATTTTACTCTGAGCATACAGCCAAAAGTAGCCAAGTCAAAAGTCCTTGTTTGTTGGCAGATTGAGATTGAGGTTTTTTGCATGGTAGGGATGGGAAAATTCCTGGGATTTTATTTTCTGGGGAATATTGCGGTAATTTTTATGTAAATGGTGAAATAAAGGCTACCAATGAGGTTGTCTCCTACAGTGAAATTTCATGTTATTTACAAATGTATCATATAATTTATAGCACTCAGGGGTTAGAACTTTTGAATTTTTGGAAAATATTGTATAGAACTGAAGATATCAGCCGTAAAAATGTTGATACTTACATACATATATAATTACTGGCGCCGCTGCAGTACTGCCATTCGAATTATGAATTGTCTTGTGTGACGTCATGAAACATATATATAGTTCACTTGAAATCACTCTGAAAAACTAATTTTACCGCCATTTTTTATTTTTTTATTTATTCTAATATATTTGTTATACAATGGTATAGTATATTGTCCTCCACGCTAGGAGTTCATCCGTGTTATTATCTCTATAAATACATTATCATCAAAATAAAAATAATTGGGAGACAAACTCAAATAGAATTACTCTCTCTGGCAAGAATAATAATAATATTTGGATGATTTGTGTATTGCGGCGTTTTTGTGCAAAATCACCTCAAGGACATAATATATAATACATTTCTACAATCTATATTATTACTAACTATAGACCAGTCAAACTATTACCAATTTGTGTCTAAAAGATTCCACCCACCGGTTCGTCAATCACTAATACAAAGCTATATGTAAAATGCATTTGATTGATGAACATGATGCTAGCATGTACATATTATATTTTGTTTTACCATGTACACCGGTCCTACTTAAATGGCTGTAAAGCATTGCTGTCTGATCATACTATGTATATCGTATACCAATCTTTTTGTAAGGGTCCCAACTATATTTATTTATACTGGGTTTAAATAAATATAGATGTTCCAATCCAGTTATAAAACTCGGTTAATACACATACATTAACAAAAATCTCCTCTGACATAATATTAAAAAACCAAACTAAAATGCAAAATTATATAAAAGCTCACTCAAATGACAAATAATACAAAGGGACCATAAATATGTTAGACCATAATATGTATAAACAAACTGATTCAAATGACGTTCAAAACTAGGTAACGTAGATTAGGTTTACAGGTTAGTTTTTATCATCACTTTTGAAAGGTGTGTTGAGTTATCATGGAACCATTTTTTTTTTCGATCAGTAATTTTGGTTACAAAAAAGTATAGTGAGGCATTTAAATTTTTTTATGTTTTAAAATATAATAAACATATAATAAATCTAATAATAAAATACGCAAGCGTATTTCATCACTTTTCAAAAACAGTTTTTAGTTTTCTAATACATTTTTGGTAGGCGGAAATACTCCCGCCCTTACCCAATACAGAATATGGCTGAGGCCCGAGGAGTTAACTTCAGTTTATGGAGGTGTAATGCAAAGTAGGCTTTAATTTCTGACAGTACTTTCATAGTTGGGTGTTTTACTTGATCATTCAAATATATCTATTATTTTCAAAGATATAGTGGTTTAAAGTTAAATCCATTTTTTCGATCAAGACCCTACTTTCGTCCGCTTGAAGTGTGTTAATAACAAAAATAAATTCCTGGTGCACATGACAAGATGCAGGTTCAAAAATTGTATTTCAGTATTAGTGGTTCTTAAAATTATTCCTACAGTGTGCCTTACCCAATACAGATCTAATATTAAAACACTAAATGCACTGTTTAGACAAAGTGATGACAAAACTTAGAATAACAATAACAGCAACAGCAGGACAGGACAAAGCAAGAATATTAAAACTAAAACATAATATAAAACAGGAGGCAGTTTGTGCTCAGAAATGAGAATTTTCTGAGCAGACATTTTAAAAAGGTACCATAAGGAGACAACCGAAACCAAACAATTACCGGAAGTTTTAGAATGAGGCTTATTATAAAATATTGAAAAGAAGTTAAGATTTATGAATGGTAATATTTTTTAAATAATTTTGTTTTTAAAGCCCGTTTAAATTCAGCCAAATTCTACATACGTGAGATGATGAACGAATTTACGAGTGACTTTGCTCCATCAGAGGGAAGGCATCTCCTGATTGATTTTATCTGCCTTAGATGGAAAAAACCAGAACTCACAGCTTTTGAAATTTGCGATTCAAGAGAAAGACTATTGTATTATAGTGAAACCCAGAAATTTTATTTCTGCAGAAGGGATTATATCTGTATCCTGAATACGGATTGGACTGAAGTCAAGGAGAGCTTGCCTTCCAGGGGAAGCTATCCACATAAATAGTTACGTAAGTTAAGATATTGTTAGGTCTGGGAATATTCCCAGGTGCACATGACAAGATGCAGGTTCATAGCTTCGTAAGTTAAGATATTGTTAGGTCTGGGAATATTTCCAGGTGCACATGACAAGATTCAGGTTCATAGCTTCGTAAGGTAAGATATTGTTAGGTCTGGGAATATTCCCAGGTGCACATGACAAGATGCAGGTTCATAGCTTCGTAAGGTAAGATATTGTTAGGTCTGAGAATATTTCCAGGTGCACATGACAAGATTCAGGTTCATAGTTTCGTAAGTTAAGATATTTTTAGTTAACCCTTCGGGTTTAAACAATTGTACACGTAATACCATATTAGTTACAAAATTGGTAAATTTGAGATTTATTTTGAAATATTCCCGCTTCATTAAAAAAAAATAAAAGAATATATACATATTTGGTAAACTTTTCTCTCTTTCTAAAACTAATAACAATATAGAATTTTATGAGATTTACAATACATTTATTTAGATTACATAGTTTTATGAGGTTGGTGACATATATAACACAACGTGACTCAACTGCTTTTGGTGTTTTATGACAAACTAGCTGACGTGTACCCGGCGCTGCTTGGGGACTTATAAATAGTTTGGGATAATATTTGGAGGTGGTGAGTCCTTTTTAAGTTATACAATTCCTTAGTACATTATTATGATGCATCTCATAAGGTTTAGCCAAGCATTAGCATTGTAAGGGCCTAAAATAATATTTGGAGGTGGTGAGTCCTTTTTAAGTTATACAATTCCTTAGTACATTATTATGATGCATCTCATAAGGTTTAGCCAAGCATTAGCATTGTAAGGGCCTAAAATAATATTTGGAGGTGGTGAGTCCTTTTTAAGTTATACAATTCCTTAGTACATTATTATGATGCATCTCATTATTAGAATAATGGTAACAAAATTATCAAATGTGTTTAGTGGCGCCATCTATATTGAAACAATGTGTAACATTTCAAATATATTTCAAGAACAATAAAAGATTATTCTTTTGTCTATTGCGAAAAGCAACGTGTTTTAATAGGTTATGGGCAAATATCCATATATTTTTCGGTTTTTACTGTGTAAATTTAGTATAAAACAGTCGAAAATTGTTGACTTTTCGTGGAAATATGGCTGTAAACTATTTTCAAAGTATTGAGAAGCTGACAGGACGCCAGAATTATGATCAGTGGAGTTTTGCGGTTGAAAATCTGTTGGTGCTTGACAACCTTGCTAACTATATCAAGTCGGAGCCAGATAAAAATTTCGAGTCAAAAGCATCAGATGACGCAAGAGCCAAGGCGAAGCTAGTTTTAACTATTGACCCTGGATTGTACGTGCATATTAAAGAAACAAAAACAACTTTAGAGTTATGGATTAAACTGAGGTCTATATTTGATGACTCAGGCTTTTCTCGTAAAATATCTCTACTAAGACATTTAATCTCGTTACGACAAGAAAATTGTGATTCCATGACTTCCTACGTCACGCAAGTGGTCGAATCAGCTCAGAGATTGAAGGGCACAGGATTTGCAATTACAGAAGAATGGGTCGGATCGTTACTTCTCGCAGGTCTGCCAGAAAAATTCATGCCAATGATTATGGCGGTGGAGCACTCAGGAATGCAGATTACCACCGATTTAATAAAATCTAAGTTGATTGATATGGAGGTTTCAAAGAATGACGTGGATTCCAGCGGCGCAGCATTTGCTGCAAATAAAAGCTACAAGCAGAAATTTAAAAATGGCGCGACGTCATCGAAAAATTCAAAAGTGACAGGTGACAAGACCATCACTTGTTACAAATGTAAACAGACGGGTCATTATCGAAACCAGTGTCCAGTGTTACAAAAAAACAAACAATCAAATGCTTTTAGTGTAGTTTTTTTGAACGGAGAATACAATAAAAACGAATGGTACATTGACAGTGGGGCAAGTGCACATATGACGGCCAACAAAGAGTGGATAAAACACGCAAATTTTACGCCATATTTATCAGAGATAACCGTCGCGAATAATATGAAAGTGCCAGTTTTGTGTTCCGGAGATGTACAAATAATAACTAACTGCAACTACGATATCATGGTTAAAGATGTGCTTTGCATACCGAGCTTAACAACAAACCTGTTGTCAGTGAGCGAACTAATCAAGAACGGAAACAATGTTGTTTTTGGTGAAAACAAATGCTACATACGTAACACTAAGAATGTGTTGGTGGCCACAGGAACGTCAATAAATGGAGTGTACAAGCTAAACATCAAAGTAGCAGATTGTATACTGGCAGCACCTGCTGTAGCAAATGCAGCTCTTTGGCACAGGCGGTTAGCGCATATTAACAGTAATGATTTAAATAAAATGAAGAACGGCATTGTAGATGGATTGTCCTACCCGGGTACCAGTGATATGACAATGGCGAAATGTGTGACCTGTTGCGAAGGTAAACAAATGAGGTTACCATTTCATCATGTTGGAAAAATAAATACAGAAATACTACATACAATACATGCAGATGTATGTGGTCCTATGGAAACGAAGTCCATAGGTGGTGCTAGGTATTTTGTCTTGTTCATTGATGATCACAGTCGTATGACCTTCATATACTTCCACAAATATAAAAATGAAGTCTTCAAGATATTTAAGAATTTTAAAGCAATGACTGAAAATAGTCAGAAAACAAAAATAAAAATATTACGCACAGATAATGGTGGTGAATTTTGTAGTGGTGAGATGGAGAATTACTTACTCAGAGAAGGAATTATACACCAGAAGACAACTGCATACACACCTGAACAAAATGGTGTTTGTGAACGGGCTAATAGAACTATTATAGAGAAAGCGCGATGCTTACTTTTTAATGCGAAATTAGAAAAAAAGTTCTGGGCTGAAGCAGCTAATACAGCAGTATACCTAAAAAATAGATCTGTAACTTCAAGTTTGGGAAATAAAACACCCTATGAAGCGTGGTATAAAAAGAAACCAGATTTAAGTCATATACGCCTATTTGGCAGCCCCGTAATGGTCCACATACCGAAGGAAAGAAGATTAAAATGGGACAAGAAGGCTAAAATGCAGATTCTTGTAGGATTTTCAGAAACAGTAAAGGGATATCGTGTATATGATCCCATAAAAAATATTATAACTATAAAGAGAGATATAATAGTGATAGAAGAAGAAACAGTATCATCGGAAATCAATGCAGAAAACATAGCAGAATGGATACAGGATGATGTTGAATTTGAAGGGCATGAGTCTCCGGCAACAAACGAAGATGGCAGAGATTCAGTGGGGGAGTCTTCAATGGATGAATCTCTCCAAAATTCAAATACATCTGTATATACTGATCCGGCTAGTGAAAATGATGACGATACAAGCATCACAAACATAGAGACAGATATCTCAATCAGTGAGTTGCAACCAATTCCAGAATTACCAGAACAGGAGAAGAGAACACGAAAACCTCCGGAACGTTTTGGGTTTGGTAATATCTGTATTTCCAATTCCAATCCAGATGTCGAACAAATAGACTTCTCAGAAGCGCTGAATGGACCAGAAGCTGATCAGTGGAGACAGGCCATGCGAGAGGAGCTTCAGTCGTTCGAGGATAACGATGCGTGGGAAATTGTTGATATACCAAGTAATGGATTAATTGTCCAAAACAAGTGGGTGTTAAATAAAAAACTAGATGTGAATGATAAAGTGCGGTATCGTGCCCGACTCGTGGCTAAAGGTTTTACGCAACGACGTGGTATTGATTATGAGAACATTTTTTCTCCTGTCATAAAACATTCTACGCTGAGAATGTTATTTGCTCTTAAAAATAAATTAATTAAATAGAGATGCAGTTAAAAATAAATTAATTAATATTGAATACATTTCAACTCAGGAAATGCCCGCTGACTTGTTAACCAAGGGTCTTTTGTCAACTAAGCATTATAAGTTCATGGACATGCTGGGAATTAAAGTTAAATAAAACAATATCTATGTATTCTGTTTACAAATTCACATTTATTTTGTTAAGTGGGAGTATTAGAATAATGGTAACAAAATTATCAAATGTGTTTAGTGGCGCCATCTATATTGAAACAATGTGTAACATTTCAAATATATTTCAAGAACAATAAAAGATTATTCTTTTGTCTATTGCGAAAAGCAACGTGTTTTAATACTCATAAGGTTTAGCCAAGCATTAGCATTGTAAGGGCCTAAAATAATATTTGGAGGTGGTGAGTCCTTTTTAAGTTATACAATTCCTTAGTACGTTATTATGATGCATCTCATAAGGTTTAGCCAAGCATTAGCATTGTAAGGGCCTAAAATATTTTTTTTACAACTTGATTAAAAAACATCGACTTTTCTCTACTTTATATAAATATAATAAGCATGTATTATACATGGTTCCATGATAACTCAACACAGTGACAATTCAACACACTTTTAAAAAGTGATATAAAGTCATTAGAATTTTAACCTAACTTAACCTAACCTACTTAACCCAGTTAATAAAGTTTTTGTTTCATCACTTTCCATGACTTTATGTATATAACTTTTTAAAGATGTGATTAATTATCAATGTGATGATTTATCCGGTCACCATTATACGTATATAAACCTTCCGAAAGAAAAGTGTCTATAAAAAGGACTCAAGTCTTAGTTTGCCAACGGATAGGGATTTTGACTTATCATTGTATGCTCACATATCTAACTATTTTTTTAGATTTCGTTATACTTCCAAGGTTGTCGCTTATAATTGCCTAACAGAAATTACCAAATAATGGTGTCAAGGTTAACGGAACATGATAGGCAAAATGGTGTGATTTCATGGAAAACAACTATCAAACTCATCTAAAACTAAATTTCGTATGCCATTCCCAGACTTGATATTTTTAATTATCAAATAATAGACTTATTTTTCGCTCTGTTGAGTTTTTTTTCGTAATTGTAGACATTCGACCATAATAAATAAATGACTCGTACACAATAAAACCCACATTTACAACTTCGATCTATAGTTTGAGCATTATAATGACGTTAGACAATATTTTTCATTTACAATATGTAGATAATACACACGTCCGTGGAATCGCCGTATCTTTTTATCATCATGATATCTGTTGTTTTAAAGAATAAATAAATACTTCATTTGGAACCATATTTTAACACATTTCTCTGCTTTTTGTCATCCCGGGAGTGTAGCCCCCATTGTCGAAAGCCGTACTAAACGCTGTTTAATCACGTATATCTTTGAAAAATTACATCAAGATGTTTTATAAATCGGTCAAAAAGATGCATTCTGACTCACTTAAATCTTTTCAATATCTAAAAAGGCATTACATAGCAAGTTAGTTTTTTAAATTCTCTTTTTGCATGTTAAATTCTTGTTACGTATGTTCATTAGGGTGGAACACTTTTATATGAAATTTTTTTTTTTCGAAACTCGAATTGGAATACCAGGTAAAAGTTGCTTTATGTAATTATAAATAACTCTTCTCAATTTGGAAGTTCTAGCTCGACAGCTTGAGGTCCCGCCATAGACTTGAAATTTTATTTTTTAATGTTTTATAGACGTTTTGTATTAAACACCCTATAAACAAAATAATAAGTAAATATATTATACTATGCATTAAATGATAAAATAAAAGTAGATTTTAATTAATAAAAACATTTTTTTCAAAAGTAAACACAGTGTAGCGGCTACGTCATACTCCGCTCCCCTCTCCACTATGTAGCGGCTACGTCACGCCCAGCTCCCCTCGCCACAACATATTATATATTACCCTGTACTGCCTGTTTGACTTTAGTTAATAAACGCACTAGCTTCCTATCAGACGTGTTCGCCTTATTGCTCTGCATTTACTCCCACACACATACCTATCCAAGGCGTACTGCACTTACGCCTCCAAAGTGGTGACCCCGACGTGATCAACAGTGTGTGTGTGAGAACAATAGAGTGATAAGGAAGCATAACACAACACTGCATCAGTGCGATATTTTCTCGGAAGTTTGAACAATAGAGTGAGTCAGCGCGAGTGTAGAAATGGCTTACAGTGCAAGTAGTGGTTCCAGGGCTGCCTCCGAGCCTGAAGTGTATACGGTTTCTCTCAATACAAAAATTCCGGAGTTTTGGGCTGAACAACCACGGCTTTGGTTTCACCAGCTGGAGGCAATTTTAGCTCCACAAAAAATTAGTGATGAGAATCGTTACTTAATCCTTGTCGCAAAGCTAGGAAAAAACGAACTGCGACAAATCAGTGATATTCTAAACAACCCCCCGGCGGAAACCAAATACCTGGCGCTGAAGACCAGACTCCTTCAGGTATATGAAGAGTCAGCAACCCAGCAACTCCAACAGCTCCTTGGAGAACTCGAACTAGGCGACCAGAAGCCTTCACAACTCCTGCGACGAATGAGAGAGTTGGCAATAAACAAACTCTCAGACGAGACGCTCAGGATTCTTTGGCTAGGACGTCTCCCGCAAACCGTTCGTGCCGTTCTGACTGTCTGCGAGGTACAAGACATGGAGAAGCTGGCACAAATCGCCGACAAAACACTGGAGACCACCAGAACCTCCGAGGTAGCCGAGGTTAAAACCCAACCATCAACGGCCATTGAGATGCTGACTCGGACGATTGAAAAACTGCAAATGGAAATAGCCAGCTTACGAAGGGAACCACGGGGCCGCGAGCGACAACGTTCAACATCCAGAGCTCGCCAGTCAACTTCCATAAATCGCCCCCGTGCACCACAGCCTGGAGATCCCAACTATCTGTGCTGGTACCATTTCAAATTCGGTTCCAGGGCGCAGAAGTGCCAAGATCAGTGTACTTACAAGACAAAAAACGAGAATTGACGCCCGCGATCGAGATAGTGGGCGTTGATAATACATCTCGATTATGTGTTACCGACCGTAAAAGTGGTATTAGATACTTAATCGATACCGGCGCTGACATTTCCGTTTTATCAGCTCGAAAATTTTCCAAATCAACACCTACCGAATACAAACTGTATGCAGCAAATGGAACAAAAATTAATACATATGGTGAAAAATCCCTGATTCTTGACTTAGGACTACGCAGACCTCTCCGGTGGACTTTCATCATCGCTGACGTCAAACAATCTATCATCGGAGCAGACTTTCTTCGGGCCAAACAGCTACTCGTAGATCTACATGGAAGAAAACAGATATTGTGTGACAATGGTAGACAGAGAGACATCATGGCCAGAAACAATTCCGGTTAAAAATATTGACGCCGAAACGATAGCTGACGTTCTGATCATTCATTGGATTTCAAGATTTGGCTGTCCGGCTTTTATTACTACTGATCAAGGTAGGCAGTTCGAGTCCGACTTATTTAACCAGCTGTTAAAGAAACTCGGCATCGAAAAGATTCACACTACCGCTTATAACCCGAAAGCCAACGGCAAAGTAGAACGCTATCATCGCACTCTCAAAGCTGCTATCATGGCAAAATGCCAAGATAACGCACAGTGGGCACATGAATTGCCAATCATATTATTAGGCCTTCGATCAGCCGTCAAGGATGATAAAGGCTACAGCCCAGCACAAATGGTGTATGGTACATCTTTAGCATTACCTGGAGATTTTTTCGTGCCTTCTAAGCCGAAAATAAACGACACAGATTTTAGCAGAAGACTGATGGACCATTTCCAAAATGTATCTTGGCCAGAGGGAAGAGTCATTACAGACCGAAGACACATTTTTATTCACCCTGAGTTAACAACTTGCTCCCATGTTTTCCTTAGGAACGAAGCAAAGAAAGCGCTTACTCCACCATATAAAGGTCCGTACGAGGTTTTCAAACGAAAAGAGAAATATTTTTGCATTATTATCAATTCAAAAAAGGTCAACGTATCAATTGATAGACTTAAACCGGCATTCTTTCAACCAGTAAATGTTTCTGACGAAAGTAAACCAGCTGATCATACATTTTTCAGACCAACTACTGAGTCAGCTGTAGACAGACCGACTAGACTGTCAACCCAAACGAACAGTGACCCTGTACCCGTGCCCTCGTCAGCAAAATACATTACACGGGCCGGACGAACTTTAAAAAAACCAGTACGCTTCTCCTGAATGTTCATTAATAATTTCAACCTTTAGACAAAAGCATCATGGGTGGACAAGCATCGAAAGAAGAAATTGTTATTGCCCAGGCCGGGGGAGATTCCTCCAGCCAGACAACAACACACCACATATCAATAACCTCATTGATATTAGCGTGCACCATTGTAGTTTTCGCCCTAGCCTATATGGGGTGGAAGTTTTGCAGCAACAAGATAACAACCAGCATCATGGAGAGGATTACAGGTCGAGGTGAAGCAGGGGACAATCCTGTTAACTTTCCCCGTCAACATCCTGTGCTGTGAAAAGTGATTTTAAAAATATTGTGAAAAAAAGTGTACAACCCAAAATTTTTGTAATGTGTATTTTCCTTTTTTTTGTTTTGTTTGTTTGTTGTTCGTGAAATTTCATGACCATTTCACTAGGGGGGGAGGCATGTAGCGGCTACGTCATACTCCGCTCCCCTCTCCACTATGTAGCGGCTACGTCACGCCCCGCTCCCCTCGCCACAACATATTATATATTACCCTGTACTGCCTGTTTGACTTTAGTTAATAAACGCACTAGCTTCCTATCAGACGTGTTCGCCTTATTGCTCTGCATTTACTCCCACACACATACCTATCCAAGGCGTACTGCACTTACGCCTCCAAAACAGGTTCAGAAAGTTATGTTGGTATGAATAAAATCATTTTTTATTCATACATATTGGAGCTTCCGGCAACCGTCGTGTCGGAAGGACGTATTGTTAAGCTATGTCGTGCAACGTATGTAATATCATAATAAAAGAGTGCCTCGCGTTTATCCAAAACAAGGCGGACACTCTCGATGAGATCGCGATCACGCAATTATGTACCTTCGCCTTCTCGGAGGAGGAAATAAAGAACGCGAAGACTATCTTGTTCAACAAACTTCCGGACAAACGAACTCTGCGGAAAGGAGACGGCAGGATTAGCCGAGATCTCCAGGACATCCTGAAGGCTTTGAAGGAGACAGACCCTGACAGGCTACCTGTATTCGTTGCCAGACAGCTACATAAATTGCCTCCCGTCAACTTTGATAGTGTGGACGTATCCAAACTCCTAAAGGAACTTAACGCTATGAAAATGGAAATAACACTCATTAAAACCTAATTAAAAGATTCTTCGGCCACAAGAAATGACAAGAACAAGAACTGGATTTAATAAAAGAACAAATTACAAAAACTCATGCTCCAAACAAACAAAGCAATTTGGCCGAGAACTCGCAACAAAATTGTGGCAAAAATGTAGGTAATCCTCATCTTAAAAGTAAACAAATACCGACAGAAGAATCCTACTCAACGGCTGTGACTAAGAACGCACACAACAATGCAACTATCACACACATGAAAAATACACAAGAACGCACCGAGCGTAGAAACAGTGATCGCTGTGATCGACCGAGTTTGCACTTCGAACGAACCGAAAACAACAAACAGAGAACGCGTGAGCACGGCCCGCGGCCCGAACCCCGGCCTTCCGGGGACGGGCGAAAACGGATTTACACTAGTAACGCAGGAAGCTAACCGAAACTTGAGAGGTAAAGCAACGTCAACAATATTAAAGTCGGCCGACTTACAACGGTTTACATTTCGCGGTTTACCGTGGAAACCACCGAGGAAGACATCAATGCCTACCTAGCAGAAAAGGGTTTGGAAGGTACCAAGATTGAAAGAATCAAGCCTTTCCGCCCTATGCCTTTTAACAGCTTTAAACTTTCTGTCAAAGCGATCGAAGTAAAGAGATTCCTTGCAGAAGAACTCTGGCCGGAGGGAATCGTATTCCGAAAATTTATAGAATCGCGCATATCAACTAAACATCAAAATGACAAGTAATAATTTAAGAATTATATCCGTGAACTGCAGATCGGTTCGCAGTTCTGTAAAATTTATACATGATCTTTGCGAACTACACGATATTATAGTAGTTCAAGAAACGTGGTTACTCCCTACAGATATTGACTTCCTATCACATATACACCCGGATTTCAACAGCTTGGGAACCTCTGCCGTTAATATCGCCGATGGGCTACTCCTGGGAAGACCGCACGGTGGAGTGGGGATAATCTATAGACAAAATTTAAGGGTTACCGCAATCCCGATGCATAACTGTCGGATGGCCGGAATCGAGGTTAGTTTGATTACTGAAACATTAAGTATTTTTACAATCTACATGCCAACTTGTTCAACTGACAACTTTGAGGAATATTCTAACTGCCTTGCCTCCCTACAAGCAATAATTGACGATAAAGATTACATTAACACAATTATTATCGGAGATTTCAACGCTAATCCCAACTCACTCCTTGGATTGGAGCTAATCTCTTTCTGTCAAGAATTTTCAAATTATTTATTATTTTATTCATATTCATATGTATGTGCCGATATCGAATTATTACCTGTGGATTCTTACACCTATATCAGTGACGCACACAGCTCTACCAGGTGGTTAGACCATTGTCTCGTTACGAAAAATATTTTGAAGCAAATTGTTGATATGAAAATAT
Source organism: Hesperophylax magnus (assembly GCA_026573805.1). Lineage (NCBI taxonomy): Eukaryota > Metazoa > Arthropoda > Insecta > Trichoptera > Limnephilidae > Hesperophylax > Hesperophylax magnus. Next base: position 667,603 of record JAIUSX010000134.1, read on the forward strand.
ATTACGATATTGATTGGACAGATCACCGGCCTCTCGAGCCGATCTTACAAACAGATGGAATAGCAACAACGGAAGTGTTTACATCTGAGTTGAGGGATCCAGCACCATGGAATCCGAATAATATACTTGATATCGGAAAATATAACTCTTACTCGCAAACCTATCTCGTCAAAATCAAGTCAAATAAAACATTTGCTGAGGATGGTGGCAACCCTATACACGCCAAAATAAAATACCTCTACGGCAGTATAGTAAATGCTCTGCGAAGCAGTGCCATTTCTGTGTTTACTAAGTGTACTATCCAAAAACATAAGCAAGTATGTGGGTGGAATGAATTTGTAGCGGATAAATACGATGAATCCAGGTAAGCGATGCTCACTTGGATAACTAATGGGAGACCAGGCAAGGGTCCTGTCGCAGAGGACAGAAGAACAAAGCGTGCTGCCTTTAAAACAGCACTAAAACAATGCCAAAATAACTCGACTTAACTCCAGATGGACAAAATAGCAGGGATCTAGATAATCGTGACTTCAAAAAATTTTGGAACAAGTCAAATAAATCTCGTGCAACATACACGGAGAGACGAATCCAGAAGTAATTGCAAACATTTTTAAAGAACATTTCACAACTACCACGCCGACTATCGACTCAAGTGAATCACATTTAACTGCTTATGATGATATCGATCCCACCGTCACAACTAACATGATAAAATCGGCCATTAGTAACATGAAATCTGGAACATCTGCAGGGCATGATGGTTTAAGCACCGAACACGTCAAACATGTAGGGGCAGCTATTATGGAACTTCTGGCAACACTGTTCACCGACATCATAAAGAGTGGCTACCTGCCCAAAGACATGACAAAGACAATTATCATACCAATAATAAAATCCAAACTGGTAGACATAACTTTACAGGAAAACTACAGACCGATATCCATCGCCACGGCCATCGCTAGAATATTTGAACGAGTTCTCTTAGATCAAGTCGGATACCATATGACAACGAAAGATAATCAGATGGGTTTCAAGAGAGAGTGCTCTACTGACTCAGCTATATTTTGCCTAAAAAGAACGTTAGAATACTACAGGAAGAAGAAAACAACAACTTACGCATGCTTTCTGGACCTTAGTTAGGCATTCGACAGAGTTTCCCACCCCCCTATTATGGAAAAAACTAAAGGAACGAGGGATACCATGGAAAGTGGTAAAAATTCTCGAATCATGGCACCGTCAGCAGGAAAACCTTGTAAAGTGGAAAGATGGATTCTCAGAACCCTATTTCTTGAAAAGCGGGCTCAGACGGGGAGGATGTATGTCCCCAGTACTGTTTAACTTATACATGGACGAATTAACCCACAGGTTAAACAATGCTGGAGTGGGCTGCCACATTGGAGGTCTGTGTGTTAACAACATGAGCTACGCAGATGATATGGTTCTGATGGCACCATCAATACGGGGATTAAGAATTCTCCTGAAAATCTGTGAAGAATTTGCTCACGAAACCAACATGATCTATAATGCGAAAAAAACAGCACTGTTGGTCATAAAACACGGGGAAGGCCCAAAAAATATTCCCCCCGTCTTTTTGAATGGTGAGATTCTGAAAACAGTAGAAACCACAAAATATCTAGGACATGTCATCAACAACAAGTTAACGGATGATGAAGATATTGACAGGCAGAGGCGTGTACTGAGTATAAAATGTAATATGCTCAGTAGAAGATTTCGGCTCTGTAATCCACGAGTGAAAAGGACGCTCTTCATAGCCTTTTGCACCACCCTGTACACATGCGAGCTCTGGGCTAATTTCAAGAAAAGAACAATGGAAAGGCTTCGGGTGCAATATAACAACGCTTACCGATTGATGTTCGGACTCCCCAGGCACTACAGTGCCTCCTCAATGTTTACAGAAGGGCGAGTTCAAGGATTTACAGCTCTGTTAAGAACCAGGATTGCAGGACTGAGGGGAAGGATAAACCATTCCAGAAACATTCTTATCATAGAATCCCGTTTGACTTCAGGATCAAGCATTGAAGACCATTGGAGAAAGATACTTGCTCCCACATTCTTAGATCCGATGGATTCCCGTGCTTCTCTGCTTTAATTTTCATTTTTAATTTTATTTTCAATTTTTAATCTCTTTTTATTTATTTTACCATATGTAAATACTATCTGTACTTATACCCTCTATGGCAGTGGTTCTTGACCTTTTTGGAGATACCGAACCCCACCAGTTACATATGCGCATTCACCGAACCCCTCCTAATTTGAAAAATAAAATTAGATTTTTGCAAATTCAAAACATGGTACATATATATTTATATATAGGTGTACAAAATGAAAAAAAAAAAGCAAAGATCAAAACATTAAATTTTAATGGTTAAATCAAAACATGAAACATATTAATTATTATTTACTTTAAATCAGTGTGACTGTTGCCTTTCAGAAATTCGCGGCTTTACCTTGGCAAGTGCCACTCTCATGTCATTTTCACAACAAAGTCTATTCCTCTTCTTCATTTTTATATCCAGCATCTTCGAAAAGGATTGCTCGCAAAGATATGTTGTAACAAACGGTATAAAAATCTCCAGAGCTTTCTTAGTAATAACATGGTATGTTTCCATTTTTCGACACCAAAACATTGAGAGCGATGTTGTTCTGAAGACTTGCTGTTGAACCTGGCTCTGCTGAATTTCAATGATTTCATCAAAGTATTCATCATTGATGATGACTGCTGTCTCAACACTAAACGTGAACAGCTGTCTCACCCATGCTGGATATGACTCATTTGTAGGGAAGTATCCATCGAGAGAGTTTGCAAGCTCATCTAAGTGCGTGGCAATTGCTTGCTTCAGTTCCGCGGGTATTTCAGGTACATCTTCGTTCTTATTTACACAGTCGTCTAGCAGGGGAAAGTTTTCAAAGTTATCGTTCTCTGTTCGTCGTTTCCATAACGGTAACTTTTTTTGAAAAGCCTTCAGGCCTTCTTCCGCTTCGATGATGTTGACTCCACCCAGCATCTGTTTATTGAGATGGTTGAGAGCTGCGAAGATATCAACCATGTCCGCTAAAATGAGAATGAACTCAGAATTTTTTAAGCAATCTGCATGGCAATGTTGGTGCTCATACGAACGAATCATATAAGTCGGGGGTCTTGACCTCCACCGAACCCCCGAGACTGACACACCGAACCTCTGGGGTTCGATCGAACCCAGTGTATGTTTAAATGCAAATAAAACTATAACGAGAGATTTTTTGCTCTATTTTAAATGTGTCGTGTTTTATTAAATATTTTCACAGCAGTCGCTTACGTCTTTTCATTTCAATCGCGTTAAATATTAGCGCGCTCTCTCTAATATTAGGATTTACGTAAGACCATTTCAAACAGTCGTCAGTCCCCGCGCAGTCGGCAGGCATAGTGGACGTGTGTCAGAATTTTTGGCATTTAAAATTACGTGATTTATTGTAAATAATATTTAATTTCAAATATTTGAATATCTTATTTAACGTGAATATTACATTTATCGGTTAAATAATATTGTTTTTCAAAAATGGGAAATAATTAACAAACATAAATGAAATCTCCAAAGGCTGCGGCTTCTGTACAAAAGTATACCATTTTTTACGATTCGCCAAAAATTCGTTTGCCACAAGGCAATGGAAGCTGATTGTTCTAAAACTGTGAGATTATTTCTTGAATGAATTCCGCAGTCGTTTTTTGCCACTCTGGAAATATTAAAGTAAAACACGTCAGGTGTTTAACAAATACTGGTTATTCAGACTTTGCCGAACATTTAATTAATACTAACCATACTATTGATAAAAATACAGGAGTCAAAATTATAAATAAAAATAAAATAGGAATACGCCTTAATAATTTAGAAGCATTAGAAATAGTAGTAGATTGAGATCAACCGAAACCGGTCGACGTATATAGCAAAATAAAGTGGTTTAAAACAAAAAAAAATATTTTGAATAACATATTTAATTCAAATGTATCTATCACGTATACTTTTATAAAATTTACAAATATCTTTATGAAATTCAATTTTTATTTAAAAAAGAAAAAAGTGAAGTAAAGCAAAAAATCGAGTATTAGAAATTATCCTCAAGGGACAACTCTGTATTACAAAACATATTCAACTTTTTCAAGTTGTTTTTATAATTTTATACTTTATATTATTTTTTAGATTGCGTCCATTTAAAGACATATTTAATGCATTGATAACTGTAAAAACCGAGTAAGTTTGTTTTGTATTGGCCATTAAATGATGATGATGTTTTTGCTACGTAACTCCACACAGGATGCAGGTAATTCTGCGTGATTATACAAGTAAAAAATAAAATGTTAATTTTTCGAAATTCCAACGCTTTAAGGTCGATTTCAGGTAAATAAGTTAATAAACTAAAGGATAAATAAATATTTCTCTATGGAAAAATATTCTTCTATAGGAAAAAACACAATGGATTGGTAACCCTATACGAACTCTATGACAAGTAAAAGTGGTGGGCGTCGCCCATCTACAATTCGAAATAAGCGAAATAGGCTAAAAGCCAAAAATATGTATATTCTTTGTTTGCCTTATTTCGTGACGAATACACAGGTAATAGGCATTAAAATCGCTTGGAAAATGGAGTCAAGAAACACTCGATTTCTTGGTTTTTATTTATTTTGTATAAAAATTTATAAGTACGCAAAAAATTAATCAAAGGAAACTGTCACAGATAATCTTACACATAATATGTTATTTTTTAAAAGTTGATTCATTTGTGCATTCATACATTTTTATTGAATAAATACATTTTTTAGTAGCTTACATTTATATTTTATATGGAGTAAATAATTTTTTTATTTGAATTCTCCTCAAGGGAAAAGATAAGAAAAGCATCAATTTATATAAAGCATTTTATTTGGTATTCATAATGTAAACAAATTTGTTATAAAGATGGAAAATCACTATTTAGCATTAATTAAGCTTCGCCTTGAGTCCGAGTTCTGTTGATTTTATTTCCGAGTAGAGCCGATTTTCCGTCAGCACATATACGTCGTAATGGGGTAAAATATGGTAGATTGTAGTTCATAATGTTATAATGCAAACATATTAGATAACTCTTTAAAATTATTGTACTGTTTAAATGAAGAAATAAATAATTACAAAAAGTCTTCTGTTTTACAAGTCCTTAGGAGGAACCTAGAGTTCAAACCCTGTTGATATAAAAAAGCTTAAAACAATAAAAAATATTTTTAAAATATGTAATTATTATATGTATATATAATATATGTATATGTTATGTAAACAAAAGTAGGTTTAATATATTTTTGCATAAATCTTATAAGAAAAACCTTAATTAATTTATTTTTTTTAATTGTTTTTGACTTTATAGGAGAAATTTTTAAATATGTATTCATTTTTTAAAAGTATGTATCTTTAGATGAGTTATTTTAATTTTATATAAAAATATTTAATTAATTAAATCCGTAATATCCGTAGTTTGAGAATTATGGGCATTTTAACTCCCGCGCGCGTCCAGCGAGTAAAGTCGCTAGTATTCGTGGCATTCGTGTAAAAGTTTAATAATGGAGACATATTGGTTCTGATCTTAGATACATTTTTCAATGTTTTCTTTTATCGTCAACAGATGTTTTTTGTAAATTCTCTTATAATTAGGACGATGGTGACTCTATACGAACTTTATGAAAACTAAAAGAGGTGGGCGTTGCCGATTTACAATTCAAAATGCAAAATGCGGCGTCTTAAGTTTTTTCGCAACCGTTCACCGATAATTTAAGACTTAAAATGCCATTGAAGCTTTCCCAACTTTTTTGAGTTTGTGAGTTACATTTTACCTTAATTTTCATGGGATTCGAGTTATAACTAACTAACTAACTAACTAACCAACGCAAGGGTAGGCAGAGAGGACAGACCGCTAAACAACTTGGTCTTGGCACACACTCCTCGCCTCAGTCACATCCATACATCGTCTCATACATACTCTTCTGTTATTCTGACTCTTAACATGGCCCGACTCAAGTATCTGATTCACTTGATTCCATGTCTTCCTTGGGTGTACCCGACTTCTGCTACAATTCGCATTTGCATCATATATCCTCCTTTCACTCCTTTCTTCGCTCATTCGCTCTACATGCCCAAACCATCTAAGCGTCCCTTTCTTAATCTTACTCATTACGCTTACATCAGCCTTGCACTCTTTGCGGATCTCCACATTTCTCACAAGATCATACATGATTTTACCACACATATGCCTCAGGGCTCTCATTTCTACAGCATTCAGTCTACTTTCATTCTTTCTCTGCCAGCTCCATGCCTCACTTCCACACATCAGGGTAGGTACCAGCACTCATTGTGGACTGCCAGCTTCGCTACTTTGAAAAAAAAATTGTTAGCGCCAACTGCGTTCAGTCCTCCATTAATTTTAGGAATCCTAATCAATTGACTGTCAAATAAATTACTAATTTTATCAGTATTATGTATTATTTTTAGCATTGTTAAAATAAACTTTCAATTTTCAAAGCCTGTAGCAGCTATTTCGGTAACGTAATGAAGCAATAATAAATAAATTTTGTATCAACCATGATACAATTTGGGTACCACCGCCCTGGAAACCTTTCTTTTTCTTCCCAGACTTCATCTCTTTCCTTAACTTAAAAAAGGACCCTCCGCACAGCATCCCCAAAGTTGACATAGCCGCTGTGGGAAATTATATATCTCTTTGTGGGGTTCGTTAACGTTACATATATATATATTTACTGTCGCGCGTCGGACCTGGGGGGGTCCTGACTTACCCTCGGCCAGCTCAGAAGCGGGGCATGAGACGTCTCTCTCATAGTCAGGGTTCGGGGTCAGCGCGTGGCTCGAGAATCCATATCCCACCGTCTATACAAAACACTCCCATACGATTGTTATGCCCAAATGAAAGAGGTTAGGTTTTTATGAATTAGCATTGTATTTGAGCGGCTAAAGGACATTACATGGGTGAATAACAACAGTACACAGGTTATTACATCCTAAACTGGAATTATCAACAAGGGTTCCCTAATCTCTCTCTGGGAAATAATTAACAGCTCACTCTCTCTAGATCGGCAGGCAGCGTGGATGAATTTAGGTTATTAGCGGACACATTCAAGGGTAATAGGAAATGTAAGAGACTCACAGCATGGTGTTGTCGGGTATCCTGTTGATTTGCAGGACTGAGCGCCGTGTCTCAAACAAACGGTGCCAGCCTGTCGATGTTCAAAGCGCCATTTCCGTACGTTATTGCTTTCGACGGAGCGGTGCAAATTGGGAACGCGGGAGCCGAAACGAACACACGTCCAGCCTGGTCAGAGGTCGGCGCGCGAGCGGGGGGGACGGGGCGTAGGGTCGCCGGGGGTGGGGGAACTGTAGCGGATGTATTGCGCGTTCTTCACTACGTTTGGTCTAGCAACTAATTTGAATAATTCCCGCTCTCAGGCTGGCAACTGTAGGATCTTTTGCGGCTAAAATCTGTTATATGACACCTCCCCCCGCGCTCGTAAAAAAAGGCGACGTGGTAATGGAGCATCAGGGTTAAAAGATCCTCTATGTGCCTCCCTTGGGGTTTTTTTGACAAAACAAGAGTTGCCCTTAGTTTGAGAGACTTGGATGGCCAGAGAGATGCCTAGCTAAAACATAATGACTAGCTTATGCCATAGGCTAGGTAACAATATTTGTGGGGAGAAATGAGGAAGGGTACATAGCATGTTTGGAGCAAATAAATTTTGGGGAGAGAGCAGGTGTGGAAACAACAAGTAAAATTATGCAATTTGAAAACAATAGACATGGTTATGCAATTGAACGACAAAAGACAAAATTATGCAATTGAAAGACAAAAGGGCATGGTTATGCAATTGAAAAAACAATAGACAACATTATACAATTGAAAGACAAAAGGGCATGGTTATGCAATTGAAAAAACAATAGACAACATTATACAATTGAAAAACAAAAGGGCATGGTTATGCAATTGAAAAAACAATAGACAACATTATACAATTGAAAAACAAAAGGGCATGGTTATGCAATTGAAAAAACAATAGACAACATTATACAATTGAAAAAACAAAACAAAAGACGGAATGTTAAGGTGTGATTCTAGGGTTTCATTGGTCTGGAAGCTAAGTTTGCGTTGCGTTGGTTTTTTGGTTTTGAAGAGTTGCGAAGGAAACGAGATTTCACTGACTCTAAAAGATTACATTATCACTGTAATCTGACCCATTGAGATAACACTCAGGAGTACACTTAGGTCTTGGAAAAAAAAACACTTTGCTTCGTTGTGGGCGTTGATGTTTGCGAAGTGGGGCTGTGGTTTGCGGGGCTGCGGCTATGGTTACAGTGGTCATTGGAGAGAGTAGTCCAGGTTCCGTAGTTATGCCAGTACGAGTCCTATGTGCTATTATGGTGGGCACGGATCGTATGTGTTGGTTATCGGAGCATAATGTAGCTCAGGATAACTTTTTAGAGATGCGCAGTTTGTGTTTACTGGAGGGGCAAAGGGTAATTATGTTTCACCCATGACCTGGTATGTGTCACTGCATGACAGAGCAAGAGACGGTATAACTGGCATTGGCATTGAGGGCAAGAAATTTGAACTCCGGGACTAGCGTGTCCGAAAGGTAGTTCAGAGTGTCATAAAGTATAGTGGGACAACTCGGCTTGCAGTGGTGAGACAAACGTCATACATATGATTAGTATTGTCTGTGCTTTCAGGAACAAGATGGAACAAGTGTGTAGCGAGTAGTAGTCGAGGGGCCTTTGTAACCACAGCGCAGGCTGCTAGGAGGTGAGGCTCAGCTTGGCTGCCGGAGATGACATCCGCCTGGGCTTCTTTTTAAATCCGGGGGGAATTATTATTAAAGCAAATTTCTTGAAGTTTACCTGCCTAGGGACCAATGAAGAAAAGTTTGGAGAGAAACAAAATGTGTCCAGAAAAAATAAACAAACGAGGTTTAGCTGCCGGTCCGGAGAGTGACGAAGAGTGTGAGAGAGAGGTAGAGAGAGGTTCCTAACTAGTTTTGATTACATAAACATTATCCTTTATTAGGATGACTTGGCGTTTGCCGAATGACAAACTGTCTTGGTTGAAAAAACAACTGGCCTTCTTTGGCCTATGTTAACATACAGGTGGTAACATTTTCGTAGGATTTCAAAGAACAAGACAAAAAAATTCGTGAACGAGTCACGGCAACAGCAGGGAAACTAATTCATGAATAAAGGTTGTCAGAAAAGACAGACGATACGCCAAGTGCGTATCATACATATTCAAAATTCATGAATGTGTTTCGTTGAGGAGAGAAAAAAAATGACAACATACGTGAAAGGTGAGGTAGGAAGCCTGTTGGTGACCGGAACAATTACCGATTCGAACTCGAAGTGAGGGCGAAATATGGTCGACAACAGATTTTCCACTTCATACATATTGCCTGAGGGCATGGGGTGGGGAGGGGGGAAAAAGGACGGGAATTGAGTTACGAAATTGCTAGAGACTGGACTAATTTCCAATTCAACCTCTATGTGAGAGTGAAACATATTCAACCAGCAGATTTCCTGACTCTTTACATTTTAATAAAGTGGATTAATTTTTAAACCGCATTTGAATACACATTGTACTAAAGAGGCTAATCTTTTGCGTGTATTTGGCAAAAGATTAGGGGTCGTTTTAAACTTCTACATGATTGTGAGAAAAGACAGACCCTAGTTCCAATTTCACAAACCTGGGATTCTTCTTATTCGTTTCCCAGACGACGAGTTTAGTGGTTTTGTGCCCATCGATTAACTCCTGCGGCACTATGCCCCATAATTGACAGTGAAGCTGAAAACTAGTCCTTTTGGGATAGTAGATATTCCTGGGCTTCTTTTTTTTGGAAAGCAGCAAAAACAGGAAGTCCACGGGCATTGGCGTTGAACAAAGAGGCTTCTGTGAAATACTTACGTAGTTCACATATAAAGGTTTGATATTATTTCGTTCGCACGATTCATGGTGAGTATTGTAACGTCTTCACGTATAGTGTACAAGTATGCAGTATATGCAAGGTACAACTCAATTATAGACAGAAGTCAAGGAGTGTAAAAACAGTTCCTTAAAGGAGATGACGATGTCGATATTATGTCGTTCACACGAATCACGGTAAGTATTATTATTACGTCTCCACGTCTCGTGTACAGGGTTGTACACAATTATACACAAAAGCGGTTCTCATGACATGTTAATGACACACGACCAAATTATACACAAAGGCGGTACTCATGGCAAATTAATGTCACACGACCAAATTATTCACAAAGGGCGGTACTCATGGCAAATTAATGTCACACGACCAAATTATACACAAAGGCGGTACTCATGGCAAATTAATGTCACACGACCAAATTATAACACATGGTTATAAGTATTAAGTAATTGTAACGAACTTCTCGTGTAGTGGTGGATTTTGTAAGGATCTCTCCTATCGCGTGACAATTTTTTACATTTAAATATAATTCAACAAAAGCTAGCAGTATCATTTGATACTGTTTGCAAAGATTTGTTAGATTGACTAACTCCGTAGCCTGGAGGGGCGTACGATGGAACAATAGAGAAGATAAACAATTTTAATGTTACTTCATTGTGTTACAAGGTGCAAGATGATGGTAGAAGGTATTTCTACTTACATCGAGCGATGGGTGGGAACAGGCCCATAATGGCTTTACATACTGTTCGTTGTAGCGTGCAATTGGGTTGCAAACACTTGGTTAAATGGTGAGACAAAGGTTGGGTGTTTATATTATGCAACGATGATCGAACAAAGTCCTGTTGATTTACGTTGTGATATAATTATTTGCGTTTGAAGATCAGGATAACCGTAAGGTTTTACTAACCTGTCCCGTAGGGTTGAAACGTGAGGTACGAGACATACGTGACGTAACAGTAGAGAAAAGAAAATCGAGATCTCGTCATACAATAAAAGACCTTAATGGGTTTTACATACTTTTAGTTGAAGCGAGTCCAGTTATTTGTATGTGGTTTTATAGGACCGACATTTGGTTTTCTTTTATAAATACAATTTCCCAAAATGGATGTGTCAAAATCCTATTTTTGGTAAATGTGAGCTTGGGTAGGACGCCATCAATTTTTGAAAGGAAAAAATTGAAAAAAAATGAAAAAAAAAATTATATACATACAAAGAAGACAATTATGTGATTAATTGCTACTTGGTTCTTGCCTTTGAGACCACTATAGGGTTTTACATACTCAAGGTAACGTTGAATTGGACAAGAAAGAATTAATGGCTGTACTTGACAGGTTTTCTTTTTTTTTTAAAAAAAAAAAGGGTCGGTATTTAACACTTTGGAATTTACAAAATCCGAACTCTTTTGGATGGCACTCTTATGAGTGATTACCAATCGTTATTTTACAAGGAACAAAAACAAAAGTGGGGTGGTTCTTTCTAACACGACGAAGGGAACAAAAATGAAACGAAAATGGGGTGACATGACATAAACATTGCATAGTGTAGAAGTTGAGGAGCAAAAGCGGGTTCGCGACTTCCCGGCGATTGTAACTCGAAGACGTGTCTCTATTCTAAAATGATCAGTTTCAGAACAGGTGAGAAAATAAAACGTAAAAAGGGAGAAAACGATTGTCGTGAGGGAAAGAACGTTATTACAGGAATAATATTTCATGGTCATAATATGTTAATATACATTCATTTACAAAGGTGGGTTAAACTCGTTTTTGACGAATAGGTTGACATGTAGTTGACACTTTACACGCCTAATTATGGTAAGACTTCATAGCTTACAATAGTTTGTGATAATACACAGTGGGTTAGTTTAAAGTTGCTGGGGTGGTGGGGGAGTTTCAACTGTCTCCTCACTTCCAGACTTTACAATGTCCTTAATATGGTAATTACCAGTATGTTTGCCAGAGGAGTCGGACAGGTAGTAAACTAAGTCCGATATTTTTCTTACAACCTTGGCCTTGACAAAACGGGGTGCCAGCTTGGCAGAGAAGTACAGGGCTCCTTGAGAGAGGGTGTTATTCCTTCTCCAGACAACATCGCCTACATTAAAAGTGATGTGTTTCCTACGTAGGTTATATCTGTCCGCACTTTTTTGGTGGGCCAGCAATAGGGCATCAGTAACTTCACTATAAATGGCAGTAAGTTCTTCCAAACGATGGGCGTAATCAACGGCAGGATTGCTTGTGGAGGTGGTTGACGTGGGGAAATTCGTGTTCCAGTGCAATGAACCGTGTACCACCTGTTCCATACCGTGTTTTAAAAAGAAGGGGGTGTAACCAGTGGTTAGGTTAACAGTGTTATTCATGGCAGCTTGAATTTTATCTAAATTCTTACACCAATTACGTTGGTCTTTGTCAACCAAAATGGCCAGAGCTGTGTTAATAGTCTGGTTATACCTTTCGACAGTGTTATTTTGGGGAGTGTACAAGGTATTATAATAAATATCTTTAATCCCGTATTTAGCAAGGAAATCTTTAAATTCCTGTGCTATAAACTGTTTTCCGTTGTCAACTATTACGGTTTTGGGTGTTCCGTAGGGTATGAAAATGTGTTTTTCCACAAGTTTGACAATGGCGGCGGCGTTGGCTCTTTTTAAGGGGAAGATCCAACAAAATTTGGTAAAGATATCCACAATGCTGAGTATATGCATGTGTCCAGAATAACTTCTGGGAAAAGGTCCGACGAGGTCCATAGATAACGATTGGAGGGGTCTATCAGCACGTTTGGGTTTTCCCATTAGGCCGGCAGGGGGTGCCGTACTATGTTTGTAAGCTTTACATGTTTCACATTTGGAGATGTAGTTGCGAACTTGCTTGAAAAGACCAGGCCAGTAATACTTCAAGGAAATCTTTTTATACGTCTTGAAGGTTCCTGGGTGTATAGAGTCGGGGGCACTATGATTGTTGATGATTACTTGTTTTCTCTTTTCGAGGGGCACAACGAGTTTCCAAGAGTAATCTTCCAGGATGGACAGTGGGGCCTTACAATTGCGATATAGTTGTCCTTCTTTTATAATAAAATTGGGAAACTTTTGTTGATTGTTTTTGCACCCTTCATAGATTTTGAGATACCATTCATCTTTTGTGGATGGGGTAGAGGCAATTGTATCGATGTTTAATGCGGCAAGTTCAATTCTTGACAGGGCATCTGGGACAATATTGTCCGCACCTTTACGGTGGATGACATCGAAAGTGTATTGGGACAAACGAGAAGCCCAGCGAGCGAGTCTGCCGGAGGGATTACTTAGAGAGATCAACCATTTCAAACTACTATGGTCTGTGACTACAGTAAATTTGCTACCGTCTATGTAACCGCGGAAATGGTGAACAGAATCCAATACTGCCAGTAACTCTTTTTCGGTGATTCCGTAATTTTTCTCGTGTTTATTCAAGGTGCGGGAAAAATAGGCTACAGGGTGTTCGCCATCGGGGAATTCCTGAGTTAGGACTCCACCGATCCCTACGTTAGAAGCATCCGTGTGGAGGGTAAAAGGTAGTTCAAAATTAGGACAATTCAGGACAGGGGCTGTTTGAAGAGCATTTTTTAAAGTCGTAAAAGCTTCTTCGGCTTCAGTAGACCAACGAAAGTTGCTGATACCTTTACGGATACCAGTAATTTTGTTTAATGGGGCCGAAATAGTGGAAAAGTCTTTAATGAATCTCCTATAGTAACCTGTAAGTCCAAGGAAACCTTTGACTTCTTTCGCGTTTTTGGGTCGGGGGAAATTTGCCATTGCTTCCACCTTAGTAGGATCTGTTCTCAGACCTTTTTCGTCGACAATGAATCCCAAATAACGCAGGCGAGACTTACAAAATTCAGACTTCTTTAAATTGATGGTTAAACCAGCAAATTTAAGTTGTTGAAAAACTTTTTCCAGCATTAACAGGTGTTTTTCGAAGGTGTCACTAACGATGATGAGATCATCAAGGTAGCAGAATAGGTTGTTGTCAACTTCAGGGCCGAATAGTTTGTCCATCAGCCTCTGTAGTTCGGCGGGGCTATTTTTTAGACCAAAAGGTAGCCTTTTAAAGTGGAACATTCCCCTACCAGGTACAACAAAAGCAGTTTTTTCGCAGGATTCCGCATCTAAAGGTATTTGCCAGAAAGCTTTGCTTAGATCAATGGGAGAAATGAATTTGGCGTTGCGTAATTTGTCTAAAGTTGCGTGCACGAAAGGCAGTGGGTACGCGTCGGCTTCAGTGCAAGAGTTCAATCGTCTACTGTCGAGGCAAAAGCGTGCAGAGCCGTCTTTTTTTGAAACCAAAAGGGTTGGGTTGGTCCAAGCACTTCTGCTGGGAACTACCACTCCCATTTTTAACATTTCATCAAGTTCATTTTCTAAAAGTTTCAATTTTTGGGGGGCTAAATTGTAGTAGCGTTGCTTGATTGGTGGGCCGTTGGTTTTAATGTGGTGTTTTACCAAATTAGTTAAACCCAGTCCGCATTTTTCGAAAGATATTGATTCAAATTTGTTGATCATTTCCTTTAATTGGAGAGCCTGGTCAGTGCTTAGGTTTTCGTGAGGTATTATTGTTCGAATCTCACCAACTTGAGCGACCGGAGGTTTTTGGCCAAGAGTATTAAATACTTGTGGAGCAACGTTAAAAGCCTTCCAGAAGTCAACGCCAAGGATGAAATTCTGGGATATAGAGGGTACTATTAGAAAGTTAATTGTAACTGTGTTATTGTTACATTTAATTGGTAATGACAGAGTACCGATGACTGTCTGGGGAGCATTGTCCGCAGTTGTCACGAGTGTAGGTTTGGAAAAAACTTTAAAACCGTTGTTAACAAAAGGCAGGTGGGCATTGTTGCCAAGGCAACTAACAGATGCACCACTATCTAGTAGTCCAGAGAAGGGGACATTGTTAACGGAGAAAAGGGCATAAGGTCTTCCATCTTTAGCTTGTTTGCAACAAACCGAAGAAACATTTAAGGTCTGGTTAAAATATTTAATGTGTGATAACCAATCAGTCCATTCCTTAGACCTTGGTACAGAATGAATACCTGAGAGGTTATTATTTAGTTTTTTGGTTTTCTCGCATGAAAATTCGGTGGGGGTTTAGAGAAATCCACTTGAGGTTTAACAAAGTGAGGGTCTTGCAACCTTTCCATGTTATTTCTTGTTTTTTTGAAAATTTCACGCAGTTCGTCGCGTGGAGGAGAACGATCCCTGGAGCGATGTCTCTTTAAGGTTCTGGGTTCTTTAGCTTCCAGAAATTTGGCCTGCTTGAAACAAGTGGTAGCTAGGTGACCTACTTTTTTGCAAAAGGAGCAAACTTTTTTGTTGTCAAATTCTGGTTTTAATCCAGAAGGACGGCTTGGTACAGTGATATTGTCCGTGGTGGTTTTGTTGTTTTTCCTGTCTTGGTGGGATTCCAAAATGAGGCAAACTTCGTTTAAATGGGCCAACGACACAATTTTCTGTGAGGTGATAATGTTTTCATATCTTTGTAGGAGGCCATCAGTTATAACTGGTAATAATTCGGCTTCCGAGACAGGGTGGGAAAGTTTGATGTTGATGGATTCGGCCCTCTCTATGAATGTTGCCACAGTTTCGTTTACTAATTGTTTAATGGATAGTAACGATAATTTAATTCTGTGTTGGGCCTCTGATTTGCCGAAGCTAGTGATCAGGGCTGATCTGAGTTTATTCCAGTCCTTGCATTTTGATTTTTGTATTCGGTGCCACGGGATTAATTCTGGAGATATTAGTTCTATAAAGTTTTTCTGCAGCACGTCAAATGGAACATTTTTAATTGAGGCCGTTTCTTCGATTCGGTCAATGAAATCCAGTACATCGGAAACACCGTTATATTTGATCTTCCAAGGAGTGAGATCGTATGTTTTTTCTTGTGCCGTGATGGGTGCATTGTCTTGTTTTACTGTAACATGTGTCCTGGTTTCTTTGTTAGAAACGGGGATTTCCAAAGCTGGGGTATTGGGTGCCTTGTCTTCACTTGCAACGGATAGGTTTATTTTCCTGATGAACTTTTTGTTAAATAACAAAGCGTATGCTTTCAATGCTGACTTTGATTTGTTTAGTGGTGATATTCCTCTGTCTTTTAAGACGGCTTGTAGGTGCACTTTGGATAAGTTGTGTACATTGGGAATGACACCCATGTCCGAAGATGTAGCCATTTGATTGGAATTCATTGTTAAAAATGGTTTAAAAAAGGAAAAAAAAACTCCGAAATTCTTCTAAGTCTTTTTGAAGAAAATTTGGCCAGGGGGACACTTTAGGATTTGCATTATTTAATTTTTGTGGGCACTATTCGCACTTATATTCACTGCACTCGAGGAAAGGCACGAAAAAGGCACAAAAAACAGCACTTTAGAAGCGAAAAAACACTTTTGATGGAAAGATTTTATATTTGCTTCATTTACTGGCACTAAATCGTGAGATTGAACACACGTTCTTATTATTGCGTCGAGAAAGCACTTCTTTGCAAAAAAACACTGCACTTCTGAAGTTAATTTCAAACAATTCACTTAAAATCACTTTTATAACAGTCAATGCTGAAAAAAGAATATGGACAAACACCGTACCTATATAATTAATCGGGATAAAGAATTACTTGTGTTTTACAGGTTGTAGCTGATATACTTTTTAGAAATCAGCTTCGATGGGCCGTTGGGTGTATTGTGCTTTTTTTAAAAAAATCACTTCCGGTGTAAAAATTGGCTTCACAGTTCTAAATCCTGACTGTTATTATTACGGTGCAATTTATGCCGAAATTAAAACAGTGGGTTTGTTTTGTTAAACAAAGAATACAGAATCTATGTTATTGAAAAAAAAACAAAAACATTATGTTCGAACTTTCGTTATCACAGCATTTGGCGGGAATTTCGCGCGTCTCTTTTATTCGTTCGAGAAGATTCTTACCGTTATTTTTCGCGGCAAAATGCGCTTAGCAACAAACAAAGTCACGACAGGATTGCGTGCATTTCTTATTTATTCGAGAAACTTCCACCGTAGTTTTTGCGGCAAAAATGCTCTTGGCACAAAATTGCATAGTACATGTTTTCAAATTGGGGACAATCGTAAAGGTAATTCTGTGCAGTCGGGAAGGATATGTTTAAAAAAAAAATTCTGCCCCTAAGTTGGTCGCCAGTGTCGCGCGTCGGACCTGGGGGGGTCCTGACTTACCCTCGGCCAGCTCAGAAGCGGGGCATGAGACGTCTCTCTCATAGTCAGGGTTCGGGGTCAGCGCGTGGCTCGAGAATCCATATCCCACCGTCTATACAAAACACTCCCATACGATTGTTATGCCCAAATGAAAGAGGTTAGGTTTTTATGAATTAGCATTGTATTTGAGCGGCTAAAGGACATTACATGGGTGAATAACAACAGTACACAGGTTATTACATCCTAAACTGGAATTATCAACAAGGGTTCCCTAATCTCTCTCTGGGAAATAATTAACAGCTCACTCTCTCTAGATCGGCAGGCAGCGTGGATGAATTTAGGTTATTAGCGGACACATTCAAGGGTAATAGGAAATGTAAGAGACTCACAGCATGGTGTTGTCGGGTATCCTGTTGATTTGCAGGACTGAGCGCCGTGTCTCAAACAAACGGTGCCAGCCTGTCGATGTTCAAAGCGCCATTTCCGTACGTTATTGCTTTCGACGGAGCGGTGCAAATTGGGAACGCGGGAGCCGAAACGAACACACGTCCAGCCTGGTCAGAGGTCGGCGCGCGAGCGGGGGGGACGGGGCGTAGGGTCGCCGGGGGTGGGGGAACTGTAGCGGATGTATTGCGCGTTCTTCACTACGTTTGGTCTAGCAACTAATTTGAATAATTCCCGCTCTCAGGCTGGCAACTGTAGGATCTTTTGCGGCTAAAATCTGTTATATGACATTACATTAAAATTAATTGCGCTGAACAATCTCGAGATCAAATTCAAGCATTATCACCATCACACTGATTATTTAAATTTAATTGTGTTATTTTTGCAGGAGATCCGACCGTATTGGAGTATGACGACGTAGTCAAGATAGATTTTGGCACGCACATCAACGGGCGCATCATCGACTGTGCCTTCACGCTGGCTTTCAACCCACGCTACGACAAGCTGCTACAGGCCGTGAAGGAGGCCACCGATACGGGTATCAAGGCTGCCGGCATCGATGTCAGGCTGTGTGACATCGGGGAGGCCATCCAGGAGGTGATGGAGTCTTACGAAGTGGAAATAGATGGCAAGACTTACCAGGTCAAAGCCATCAGGAATCTCAACGGACACTCCATCAGTCCGTACAGAATACACGCTGGGAAAACAGTCCCCATAGTGAAGGGAGGGGAGACAACTCGCATGGAAGAGAATGAATTCTATGCCATCGAGACGTTTGGCTCCACAGGGAAGGGATATGTGCACGATGACATGGATTGCAGCCATTACATGAAAGACTTTGACAAGCCGTATATTCCACTACGCTTGCAATCCTCCAAGAATCTGCTGCGCCTGATCAACTCCAATTTCGGCACGCTGGCGTTCTGCAAGCGCTGGCTGGACCGCGCCGGCGCCACCAAGTACCAAATGGCGCTCAAGGACCTGTGCGACAAGGAGATAGTCAACGCCTACCCACCCCTCTGCGACGTCAAGGGCTGTTACACGGCGCAGTACGAACACACCATCATGCTCAGACCCACCTGCAAGGAGATTGTCTCCCGAGGAGATGATTATTAATAACATAGAGACGATTTCTCCTTGCTTTGGATCAAAAACAAACCTGTTGCTTTAACCTTCTACAACCCTGGTATTTTATCCACTTGTCTGAAAGTTTCTATGAATTATTTAAATATGATTGTATGTTGATGATGTTGTTTTCACGTAATGTTTGTAAAAATGTACTTTTTCTATTGGAATACATATTTTAAATATTTTGTTATCGATAATAGATACAATTATTGTTCCATTTGGTTGGTTTTACTTTATACTAGCTTTTTGCCCGTTGCAGGCAACTAAATGGTAAACATGAATTTAAACTGATAAAATAAAAAGTATGATTCGGTGTTAAACGTGGTTGAGGCAAGGAATGTTTGCCTACAAATATATTAAAATATGTATGTTTGAATGCGAATTAAGTGTGTGCCAACACTTTGCCTTTTGCCCGAAATTAATGGGTAATAATGTTTGAATGTGGATGAAGCAAGAGGTGTGTGCCTACTTTTACATTTTTGATTTGATGTTTGAATGTGAATGACACAATGTATGTGTGCCTACTTTTGTATTTATCACTTGATGTTTGAATGTGGATGACGCAATGAGTGTGTGCCTACTTTTATGTAAATGATTTTATGTTTAAATGTGGATGAAGCAAGGCGTGTGTGCCCACAAAAGTATTAACACACTTTAATCGGGAAGAGTAGTTCTACCCGTTCGGTCGATTGATGCTTAACGTCGGGAAGGGTAGTTCTACCTTCTGCGCCCGCCTCATTTCAATGGCAGAAAAGAAGAAATTATCCGATGTTTTTATATGAATATTATATACCAATCTCTTTGTAAAGGTCCCAACTATACGTACATAATTATCAAATTGTAATGCAAGTCTTTTTTTAGTATTTATCTTGGAGTCTTTTGTGTACATCGATATTTCAACTAAAATGACATATATTATTGAAAACCTGACACTTGATAGGTATTGCGTTTGAAGATCAACGAAGTAAGTAATTTAGATAACATATTCTGTTATTCTAATAATTCAATTCTTGGAATGAGGGTTTTTATGACCATGAAACCCGAAACAAATCTCTCTATCTCTGTTCCACACCCACTCAACTCCTAGGTGCGAGCGAGCGCAGAGTATCTGACGCGTCTAACAAAAGCAGGTATCGGCAAACACAGTTAGGCGGACCATAATAAATATTTACAAGTGCATGCCAGTTTTTAAAACGCAAATTGTCTTATGGTTGTGTTCTGAGGAGATAATATTTATATTAGCTTTTTCAAACCTTTCAAAATGGATTCTGAAAATTACGAAAGTGATGACGAAATCGTTGCAGATAATTTATCTGCCTGTTCTAGTAATTATTTGCCTGAATTCGATAGTGAAAGTGAAGAATCTAGTGGAAGTGAAGAAATTCCTTGTAGGAGAAGAATGTCAGTGATGCCATTACAGTTCAGTGATTCTGAAGAAAGTGATATAGAGGAAGAAGGAGAAGAGTGGTCTCGAATAGATAATCCGCCAAATATCGAATCATTTTTAGGTCATCCTGGTGTTTGCGTAACACCAGCTGATTCCAAAAGTATTATGCAAGTAGTAGAACTATTTATTGGAAATGATTTGTTTGAAATGATGGTAGAAGAAAGCAATCGTTACCATGCTCAAAATGAATCAAGATTCAAACAAATGAACAAATCCATCAAGTGGAAGCCCATACATATTCCAGATATGAAAAAAATGTTAGGATTGATTCTGCTTATGGGTCAAGTGCAAAAAACTACGAGACAAGATTATTGGTCTTCAGACCAATGTATCGAGACGCCCATATTTTCAAAAACAATGAGCCGTGATCGTTTCAATCAAATTTGGAGATCTTGGAGATAACCAAAACATTACCGATTCCAGCGACCGCCTTGAAAAAATTCGACCCGTTTTGACATATCTCATCCCAAAATTTAATTCTGTTTACAAGCCTCAAAGGGAGCTTTCTCTAGATGAAAGCATCATACCGTGGCGGGGAAGGCTAGCATTTAAAGTATACAATGCGTAAAAAATAATTAGATATGGTATTCTCGTGCAAATGGTTAGTGAAGCCCCTACGGGATACATTTGCAATTTAGAAATATACTGTGGGCAAGGAAAGCGACTAATAGATACAGTTGAAACATTGCTTAATTCATACCTAAATTTGTGGCATCATGTATATATGGACAATTACTATAATAGCGTTAAAACTAGTGAAGTGTTGTTGAAACATAAAATAAGAACGTGCGGAACAATGCGAATTAATCGAGGTTTTCCCGAATGCCTTAAAAATGTAAAACTCAATCCAGGCCAAAGTATTTTCCGTCGAAAAAATGATGTGTTATTGCAAATTTGAAAATCTAAGAGGGACGTCAGAATGATTTCAACTATACATTCTTCGATCATACTTGAAAGCGGCAATATCGATTGGAAGACGAAACTACGAATCTGGAAACCACAGAGTATTATTGAGTATAACAAATATATGAAAGGAGTTGATCGTGCAGATCAGTATCTTTCGTATTACTCAATAATAAGAAGAACCAAAAAATGGACTAAGAGAACTGTGATGTATTTATTGAATTGTGCTCTGTTTAATTCCTACAAAGTTTACAAGGCCTTGAATGCAACCAAAAGACTGACTTATAAACAATTTTTACTCAATGTTGCCAAATATTGGATGATGGATGATGACCGAGATTTCTGAAACTGATGCAAATTTTGAGGAACCGAGACCATCCACATCACAATTACAAAGGAAAGTCTTGAAAAAAGATCCTCCAGGGAGATTATCAATGGACACGAAAAAACATAAAGCGATAAAAATTGTCACCGGTGGTAAAAAGAAATATCCCCAGAGACAATGTCGCGTGAGTTCTGCGCACAAAACGAAAGGTCTGACGAGTTATATGTGTCAATTTTGCGACGTCCCTCTTCATAGGGGGGAATGTTTCACTAAGGACGGGTTGTTTCGGAGAATTTGAACAATTAATCAAATTTCAACGTTCATTTTCGGGTTCTGTGAAAGACTTATTCAAGTTCTGTTTTTATATCATTGTAGGCTAGTTGCTTGACAAAACTGAAATAAAAACAGAACTTGAAAAAATCTTTCACAGAACTTGAAAATGAACGTTGAAATTTGATGAATTGTTCAGATTCTCCGAAACAACCCGTCCTTAGTATCACACTGTATCCAAATATTAGATGAACAATTTTTAGACGTGAACTGAAACTGATTAGATAAAAGTGGTTAGAAACTAAAACCTAATAGTGTATGGTGAAAAACAATAAACAATATTACGTGAGCAATACGAGAAGCATTCTACCGTAAGTGATCATTTAAAATTTCATTTGAAAAAATAACCAATATTATTACCACGTTCCGATGGTTTTGGTCCGCTGTACCGTGCGAGGAGCAATTGCACACGTGGTATTTCAATGGGTAATAATGTGTTATTCTGACGATACTAGAGAAGTGACAATTGTTTTTGTTTTTATAATGATTTGGGCTTGGTGAAAATATATTAATTTGTAATTTTATAAAATTGAAACCTAGTTTATACTTAAAAAATTGAGCCCTAATGACTCAACAATGACTTTATTTTCGATTTATTATGTTGCATTAGAAATAATACTTGGTTTTCGGCTAGAAATTTTATAGCTTGGGTATGCTGAGTTAGTATGTAGAAAATTTTATTGAAATATTTCCATTATTTTCGAAGATATAGCGATTTAAAACAAATTAAACAAATTCGCGCGGGACCTTTATTTTCGCCCGTTTTCAGTGGTCAGCCGGCGAAAAAATAACCCGATCAAAGTGTGTTAAGATATATGTATGTTTGAATGCATTGACATAAATACAAAGAAGCGTTATGTTCATACTAATCGAACAAAAAATGTGGCACGTTCCTATTACTAGATTTAAATCGAATAACGAACCGCAGGAGAAAAAAATAGACATAACATATTTATGTGAATGAATGAAGTGGCTACAAATAACATCATACATAGCTAAATGAGCGGAACGCGCGACACCAGATGCAAGCTCAAAGTGGCCAACTGACGGGCGAGCGTGACCTTGGCAAGCATGAAGTCATAGGTAAGTGATGAGCATTTTTGTATCGACGTTTTGCTCAGACTGCTCGCCGCCAACATACTCGCCCGTTAGTGGGCTGCTTTTACCCTCATTCTTGGTTAACAAACGGGAGATCAGTAGTAGAATACGACGTACTGTCACTAGGTTGTCCTTCATACTCTGCGTTCACCGTCTCACTTTATTTTATTCGAAAAGCATTATGAATAATTGTATTTATTGAAATAATTTTTGAGTGCATGCGATGGAAAGAAACTCAGATTTGGTTTTTGCTCGAGAATGATTTGTTCACATCTCAAAAGCACAGAAAGGCATTTTTTTGTGGCAGCCGGTGACAGTTTGTCTGACCGACAGGTTTATGTGCGATACTAAACACAGTAAATCACCAGCTTGTCCACTGGACCCAGTTCAGTGCAACCACGCGCATTGTCTCAATAACTTTTAATTCATCCAGTACACCAATCTATTATCATGTACAACATACCAGGTAGATACCAATAACAATTTACGAGTTTTATTTTTGATATCCGAACTTTTAAATTAATAATTGAAAGTTGCTTGGATGTGCATGAAACAAGAAGTGTGTCGCCTTGTATATTTATGATTTGATGTTTGAGTGCGGATGAAGCAAAAATGGTATTAAAAATTACCTATGAATTATTACAAAATAATAATAAATTTATCTCAACGTAAATTTTTTTAAATTTCATCCACTCATTCAAAAACACATGCTCTTAGGACGGGTTGTTTCGGAGAATTTGAACAATTCATCAAATTTCAACGTTCATTTTCGGGTTCTGTGAAAGACTTATTCAAGTTCTGTTTTTATATCATTGTAGGCTAGTTGCTTGACAAAACTGAAATAAAAACAGAACTTGAAAAAATCTTTCTCAGAACTTGAAAATGAACGTTGAAATTTTATGAATTGTTCAGATTCTCCGAAACAACCCGTCCTAAGTATTGTGTGTATTATTGCATATAATGATTGATGCAAAACTTCACTGAGAAACAGCAATTTGTCAATCGGTACCTATCGCACTTATAGAGATTTTCATGTCAATGGATAAATGGTTCCCACGGTGGCGGTATCTAAATTAAATAATTATAATAAACGTGCAAAATGTAAAAACAGGCGCTACATAAATTTTATGTTAATAAAAAAATACTATATCAGTTCCATTCGCATTTAAAAAAACAAATGCACCAACTTTGGTTATGGTTTGTGAAAAAGAGTTCTAATGCGATATCACCGAGTAGGTACTTATTATTTTTAAAGAACCTGAATGCGCCATACAAATTATCATAATTGAAAGAAAAAAAATCATCATAATATCAAATTTAAAAAGAATCATGAAAAATAGTCCCCATGGTGTCCGGGTAGGTGATTTCGCAAAATAAAAAATGCAACAACCTTACGTATGGGTACTTTTTATTTAATATCAAATTTGTAATATTAATAGAAAAAAGTACCTACCTTATAATAATTTTCACTTGAACAGCCTAATCAATGCCGCCTTCTGATTGGCTGGAGAAGTTATGCCAGATGAGGGACGTTCAGGGTAATAAGTAGGAAATTTTAAAGAAAAACAAATTGAATAAAAAAATAATATACATATATCTTTTAGAATATGCCCTTTTCCCAATAAATAATTTTTAATTTAAACGATAAATGTATGGAAACATTAAAAAAAACTATAAATCAAAATATTTATATTAATTACCTGTTACCTGAACCGCCCGACTAGATTTCCTTAAAAAAGTAGAATTCATTTAATAATAATAAAAAAAATAATTAATATGTCTTTTTAGCGATAGCTTTTATACCACCCTACAACGACACCCGTGATTTGAAACAACTTTAATAATCTACATTAGTTATATATATATTTTTTTTTTGTAATTATTTTTTATTATTAATAATATGTTTACATGGTACATAATTCATTTTACATCTTGGGTATTTTTACTACTCTTCCATTGAAAGCATTTGCTTGTGTATGGAAGGGGAGTGTACATAAATATTGTTGTTAGTTAGTACTTAAATAATTCATTGTACATAAATGTATGTTTGCTGTAGTATTTTTTTGATAGTAGTGAAGGATAATATATTAATTTATTAAATTTAA
This sequence comes from Hesperophylax magnus, assembly GCA_026573805.1. Taxonomy (NCBI): domain Eukaryota; kingdom Metazoa; phylum Arthropoda; class Insecta; order Trichoptera; family Limnephilidae; genus Hesperophylax; species Hesperophylax magnus. The sequence goes on from JAIUSX010000134.1 coordinate 692,557, forward strand.
AAAAAGAAAGGAAGTTATGGAAAACTAAGGATATTTGTGAGATTGAGTGACAGTAGTTTTTTTTTTTCAGAATATTTTTAAAATGTCTCTTGACAGAGAGCAGTATTTGGGTTTTATCATTAATGCTTCTGATTTCTTCTGGTAGACGATTGAAAAAAGTTCTTCCCTGGTAAGTATAATGATGTTGTGCAAAAGACGTATTTAGTTTTGGGCATAGAAAAACATGTCTAAGTCGCGTTCTGTTTTCATTTAAAAATTGATATTTATCTTTTTCTTTTATAATTTGGATTAATGAGTTTTTAATATATAGGTCTTTAAATGTAGGTACTTGAAATTCTTCAAACAGGCGTTCTGTTGGGTAGTCAAAGGATTTTTTTAATATAATTTTAATAATTGTTCTTTGTATAATTTCAATTGGAAGAAGGTTGCATTTATACGCGGATCCCCAACTAATAATAGCGTATTGTAAAGTGGATTGAACTAAGGCATAGTAAATTAAATATAGATTTTTTATCGACAGAAAGTTTCTAATTCTTAAAAATATATATATTAATTTTCTAATTTTGTTTACTACTTGACATATTTGTTCTAGAGGTGTGAATAACGGTTCTTTTCCGATACCTAATATAACAAATAACACCCCAACCCAATAACATAGTATCATACCTGTTATTTAATAACATAGTATTCCAAGAATTTGGATAAGCTTGTAGATACGTAATAACGAACGGCATCGTTATTCGTTGCTGGGGCCGAGCGGCTGAGTCGATAATGAAATGTTATATTCATATTAGGGCAGGAGAGGAGCATAAAATAAATAATGTTTATAATTTGATGATTTTTATTGCTTTGAACTTTTCTAGTGATAGTTAGGTTGCATATACATTATGAAGTACATAAAATTGTTGAATTAATTTTGAATAAATACCTCAAATAAAAAATATATATTTTTACCACTGGAGTGATTACAGAAATAAAAAATATTCTCTTTGATTGCTTGACATTCCTGCGCGAAAAAATTTCATTCCACATTAAAAATATCTTATCGCCGAATTTGAATATGGAGACACACAAAACTGAATTGATATCTAGGCAATGAATCCAACGATATTTAATCATATATTTTTATCACATATTTTTAGGATTTAGCTAAAATTAACAACTTTTTTGTAGTTATTTAAAATATTGCATTTTTCACGTAACATGGCGATACTGAAAGTACTTATCTACCATTCTTGAACGTGCTGCAAATATACCATATAGGTACTAACGAATTATTTAAAACTAATAAATATTGTGAAATTATACAAATTTATCAAATAAAATTTACCGCGACCTCCGAATTCGTAGCCAAGGATCGTAATCTCAATCTCAACGGCGAAACAATGAACAACTATTTTGTAGTTATTTAAAATATTGCATTATTCAAGTAACATGGCGATACTGAAAGTACCTATCTACCATTTTTGAACTTGCCGCAAATATACCATATAATTATCAAACAATACTTCGTATATCTTCGGTGATCGGGAATTACCCAAATTACGTTCTTACCTTCTTAGAACTTGGAACTTCTAAGTTCCAAGAAGTTAACATTATTTCATAATTTTGTTATTCCGTTCCGTTCGTTATTCGAATTATTTAGTTATTCAGTTATTTTACAAGTCAACCGTTCCATGTCAGAACGGTCGACTTATAAAATAACGGGAAGTTATTCAATACTATGTTATGCGGTACTAGAGTAACAGGTATGCCATTATTTGAAGATACTATGCTATCCATACCTGTTAACGTTATATTAGGCACACCTCTAATTTGTTCCTTCCATTTCATAATTATTTTTAATGATTTTTATCAATAATTACTCCTAGATATTTAATTTTATTTGTTGTTTTTAGTACTGTACAGTTTGATTTGCAATAGTTTTGGCTGTGAATTTTAGTATTATTATGTATGACAATGTTAAAATTTTTAGGAGTATCATTTGTATGGATTACAAATGGAATTACAAATGTCTTTTTATTATTAAGTGACAGTAAATTAGTGTCGAAAAAATTCTTGAGCGTGTTGATGTCTTCTGTGGCCTTTAATTCTACATTTTCCCAAGTCTTATCACTTATTATAAAAAAAAGTTAACAAAACCGCCAAGTGTGTGCACGCCAAAAAATTGCTCCACTAAAATCTTTTTAAATTCATAGTTTATTAATCGAAATAATCACAAAGATATCGATATAAAAATGTAATAGAGTAGTGTACTTTCTACTACTTTAATCAATCTAAAACGCCCTCGAAATATTATTTTTAAGTGATTTTAAAATCTGTGCAGTGATCAATGCTAGTTATTGTCGCAAAATAACTAACAGAATACCATACCTGTCAGTTTACAAGCTGGTAGCACTTAATATACGAACATTATCACGCTCTCTGATAAGTGGGCCGTAGCCTGGAAAATAACGTCGATAGCGTCTCCCGTTCCGGTAGCGGTCACAGTTCTCAAGGAGCGGAGTTCGCTTCTCGGTGAAAGCAATTATTTTTATTTTTATTAAATTATAATAAGAAGGTCGACTCGCTAACTTTCTACGTATAACGCCATCTAGTGAGAAATGTGCACAATACGTCCGATTTAATTCTACAAAACCGTGCAAACAAAAATACTACGATGACGGTAGTGAACTATCTAGATGAACTTAAAAATGAAGTTTCCAAAATTCAAACAGTGAAGGATCAAAAAACAAAAAATACTATAGAACTCATAATAACGAAGTTAGAAGATGCAATTAAAACAGAAAATCTTTCATTACAAGACAAAATTATCAAATTACAAGAAAATATAATCAACAGTGACAGAAAATATATCAGTAATTTAGAAAACATGATATTAGAAAAATAATCTTACCTGAAACCTATGCAGAAAAGGTAAAAAAACACGAACCAGTTGTTATCATAAAACCGAAAAAGAAGGATCAGGAAAATAATGAAACAAAGAGTGAAATAAAAGTCAATATTGACCCAGCAAATTTTGGAGTTACCGGCATGAGAAATTTTAAGGATGGAGGGGTTATAGTAGAATTTAAAAATGCCACAGATATTAACAAGGTTCATGATGAGGTGATAGCCAAACTGGGAGATAAATATGAGGTAAAGATTCCTCAAACAAGAAACCCATCCGTCAAAATTATTGGTTTATCTGAAAAATACAGTTTTGAAGAAATAGAGAGAAAAATAAAAACTCAAAATGAGTCATCTGTGAACAAAGCTCAAAAATAAAGGTGACATATATGAAAGAAATAAAAAACCGAAGAAATCAAACAACTTTTACTATATATGCTGACGTCGACGGAAAGACCTACGACAGAATGTTAAATGCAGAAAAAATAAATATTGGATGGGACAGATGCAGGGTCTTTGACAATTTAAATATCATCAGATGCTTTAAATGTAATGGGTTCAACCACAAGGCTACAGATTGCAGAAACCTAAAATCTTGTCCAAAATGTGCAAAAAATCATGACGTAAAAGATTGCACGGATGAAGATATTCAGTGCATAAATTGTATAATGACAAGTCAAAGATTAGGACTGAAACTAAATTGTAGTCACTCAGCCATGAGTAAGGAATGCCCAATTTATAAAAGAAAACTAGAAGCAAAAATGAGCAGAATTTCTTTTTTATAAACAAAAGTTACGAGAAAGATGAAATTATATACTTGAACATACAAAGCATGATAGCACATTACGAAGAGGTCAAAATACTTTTAGAAGAGAAGAAACCTTTTATGCTTATGATGAGTGAAACACATGTGACTGAAGATATCCAAGATAGTGAAATTATATTTGATCATTATAATACCATACGTTGTGACTCGCATAGCAGACATACAGGAGGAGTGATGATTCTCTTAAGTAATAAAGTTCCATATGAAGTGATATCAAATCACCAACATGAAAAACATTGTTGGATTTTAGCCATCAGCATTAAATCAGGAATCAAGAAAGGTGTATATACTGTTATTTATAGATCACCAAACACAAGTAAATGCGACTTCTTAACATATTTTCAAAGATGGAGCATGGAAAATTTGCAAGATGAAAATATTAACATTATAGTTGGAGATTTCAATATAAATGTTAAAGCAAATGCAGACATATACACAAAAAAACTGAAATCTATTATTCAAACTGCAGGTATGAAACAATTTGTTAAAGATTTCACACGTTGATCTGGTAATCTCAAATAAATTTAACCTATGTGTTAATGTATTAGATAAACCTAAAATTACTGACCATAATATGATTCAAATTCTAATAAATGACAGAGAAAATTACAACTCCAGTAAAGAAACACAAGTAATAACATTTAAAAATTACAAGATATACAATAAGGAACTCTTCATTCAGACCTTAGAGACTATTGATTGGAATGAAATAAATCAAATGGAATATAACAAAAAAGCTGACCAGATGATATTAAACATTAAAAAATCCATTAATGAAGTAGTTCCAGAACAGAAGATACGTAAAGGAAACAATAATAAATGGTTCACAAAAGAACTACGCACAATGCAGCACGATAGAGATACATTTTACAAGAGAGCACGCCTTACTAATAGTACTACGGATTGGAATAACTACAAACAATTGAGAAATAAATACTCTAAAGACATAAAAAGAACGCATAATGAGTACATAAAAAATAAAATAAACTCGGAAGAAGGGGATCCCAAAAAAATTTGGAAAAGCATCAAAGAATTAGTACATGGAGATAACAAAAACGACATAAAAATAGTAAACTTCCCAAAAGATATAAACGAAGAAAACATGGCTAATAGCTTTAATAAATATTTCATAGAAAGCATCACTCAAATTAATACCTAACATTGTTTTCAACCCCACAAATGATAATAACAACTCAAACAAAGAATTATTGGTGTTCAGAAAAATAACTGCAGAATATTTATTTAACATTTTAAACAAAATTAAATCAAAAAATAGTTCAGATGGATTAACTATTAGTTTAATAAAAGATGCTTTTCCAGTAATTGGATCTACTCTATTGAATATTATTAATCAGACATTTGAAGAGGGAAAATTTCCACAGTCATGGAAACTATCTACCATTATACCGGTCCCAAAGGTTAAAAATACCAGAAAATGTGAAGAATTTCGACCAATAAACACCTTACCGAAATACGAACAGATATTTGAAGTGATAATAAAAGAACAAATATTGCAATACTTAGATGATCACAATATTTTATACCAAGAACAATCGGGATTCAGATGTAATAATTCTTGTGAAACAGCGTTAAATGTAATTGTTGAAGAATGGAAAGAAGGAATGAATAGTAATCAATTTATCTTAGCAATATTCTTGGATTTTCAAAGGGCATTCGAAACTATAGATCGAGAAATATTCATAAGAAAGCTTAAAGAAATTGGTTCCTCAACTGTAGCCACTAAATTAATAAAAGAGTATTTGAAAGACCGAATACAGGTAACAAAAATTAATAATCAATTTTCAAAACCAATGGAAAATAAATTAGGAGTACCACAGGGATCAGTCCTTGGACCTCTACTATTCATACTCTATATTAATGACATGGTGAAAATATTTTCAAAATGCAAAGTACGACTATTTGCCGATGATACACTAATATATATAATTGGAGAAAACTATGAAGAACTAATAAATATTTTAAATAATGAACTAGATAATGTATCAAGATGGCTAAAAATAAATAAGCTTAAATTAAATACAAAAAAAACAAAATGTATGGTAATTGGTTATAAGAAGACATCCAGTGAAAGCAAAATCAAAATTGATGGTGAAATTATTGAAAATGTTACCGATATAAAATACTTAGGAGTTATAATAGATTCCAAACTCAACTTTAACAAACATGCTGAATATACCCAAAAGAAAATTGGAAAAAAGATATCTTTTTTGGGAAGAATTCGCCAAAAACTGTCCGAAAAAACTGCAATCATCATTTATAACTCCATTATTGCTCCACATTTTAATTACTGCTCAACTATCCTTTTTCTGTGTAACGACCGAGAGCAAAATAAACTTCAAATTCTCCAAAATAGGGCAATGAGAACAATACTCAGACGAAATAGATATTCAAAAGTAAATAAAATGTTAAACGAACTAAATTGGTTAACGGTGAAACAGATGTTGACCTTGAACACGATGATATTTGTACACAAAATAGTAAACAACCTGCTACCCAAATATTTTTCAAATAAAATTGTATACAACAAGGACATACACAAACATAAAACTAGGACGTGCAATGAAATCAGGCTAACAAAAAAGGACAAGACGAATACACAGAACAGTATATTCTATAAAGGGATGAAATACTATAACGCGCTGCCGGAAAACCTAAAGACTGCCCCAATTGAAAAATTCAAGAAGTTGTGTAGAAGCCACATGAAACAAGAAAAAACATAGAATATTAATATGTAAAAAATAATTAGTCATTTGTAAACTTTAATGAACAAATTGCTAAAATAAAAAATAAAAATAATAAAAATTATTAATACTGTATCATCGGCGTATGACGTAATTTGACCATGTAAAGGTTGAAAAAAAATATCTTTTACATATACATGGTGTCCGGAAACTCGTAGTACAAGCGGGAAACTGGTGAATCTACATCACATTTGGAGTCGATTTTGTAGTATAATTTTTTTTGATTTGAGCTTTCGTTTTCGAGTAAATCGAGTCAGAAGTTGATTTTTTTTTTGATAAAATTCTTATAAATTATTACTGAAGATCAAAGTACCCAACTAATTAAAACTATTTAAAAATTTAAAAGTAAAACAAATAATGACGAAAAAATTTGAACCCTGAAATAGCCGAAAAATATATTTTTTTGTTTTTTTTTTTTTTTATAAAAATGCTCAAATCAAAAAACTTTATGTTTATTTGGGTTCCCCGTGTGGTATACATTCTCCAGTTTTTGGCTTGTACTACGAGTTTCCGGACACCATGTATAGTAAATAGAATTGGTCCAAGCACTGTACCTTGGGGGATTCCAAAGCTTGTAATCTCTTGATCACTATTAACACGATTGATTTTTACTACTTGAGGACGGTTTTTTAAGTAGTCGGTGATCCATTTAATCGCGTTGCCTTTTATGCCGATATTATTCAATTTTTTTAATAGCATCTCATGGGATATGCTATCGAATGCCTTTCTAAGGTCAATAAATATACCCGCACATTTTTTACCTTTATCTAATGATTCGTAAATGTATGAAGTTACGTTAGCAATAGCATCTTGTGTGCTAAGTGATTTTATAAAGCCAAACTGGTTTTTGTTTAATATTTTATTATTATCTAGAAAATTTACCAATTGTTTTTTTACTATCTTTTCAAAGATTTTTCCTATATTAGAAATTAGACATATTGGGCGATAATTCGTTGCTTGATGTGGATCTCCAGATTTGTAAATAGGTGAGATTATTGTGGTTTTGTAGGTCATTGGAAAAATTCCATTTGTTAAACTTAAGTTTATTAAATGAGTGATAGGTTTTATTAAGTGAGGTTTCATAGTTTTTAACATGTGTGTCGTAATAGAATCAAAACCGGGAGACGAACCTCCTTTCATATTTTCTATTATTATATATATATTACTTTCATATTTCTATTATTAGTTAACTCGGGCAAACATTACCTAACATAAAAAAAGGTGTTTTTTTTTCCATTTTTAATTTTTAAATGATTACTGAAGGGGTTAAAAGCCATTCCAATCTATCGGCCCGTTCTGTCAATAATGACATTATTGCATCTAAATGGCCCAACTCCTCTCTTTTATTTACTGATGACTCCAAATCTCCAGACTCTCCTAACTGTGGTATAGGTATTAACGTTTACCCATTGATGTATTATACTAGATTAGCCCTGTCTAGTTAAATCCATTTTAAAAATGACACCACATAGCGTACGTCACAAATATGGAGATGATCTTAACAACCCAACTCTGTTTAAACTCCTTGTACAAGCGTTCAAACTTGTAAGTTAAACCAAGGAATAGCGTTCATTTTGTTACCGAGTTGTTGTTGTAATTTGAACACAAAGCCGTCACCAAACTAACAGTTTTTTGCTAAACCAGGTCTGAATCAGGTAAAGGACTAATAAATAACACAAAATGATTTTTATTTTCACATTTTAAGTTTTGGATTCTGTACACTACATATTGAACCAAAACGGGAAACGTACACATATTTACTATTGAGTAGAAGTTTTATGAATTTACAAAATTATTTATATAAAATAGTATATAATTATCAAAGAAAGCGTTTACTTTGTGGCTTGACACTTTAATCAAATGAAAATTTATTTTGTTTTTAAACGCTTTGTTAGGTTTATAAGACAGTTTTTTGTATTTCTTTGGCATTCACTATGTAACAATTTCTAGACATTTTTTGTTTTTAATGAGTTTTTATTATTCACAATGTACATTTGTTACGTATAATTTTTTTTTTTTTATAAAATTAGCGACCGGTTTCGACACGTCCGTGTCATTAACTAGCTATTTTAAAACTAAATTTTTAAGTGCAGAAATATGGGGTTTTATTTAGTTTGGTGCTTTGGAGGGAGGGGATTTTAGGGAGGGGGAGGGGGTTGAGAGGGAAACGGAGGGAGGAGTCAAAATAACGGGGAACATAGTCAATAGAGGTGATTTGCAAGGTGCTATTATTTTATTTACTATATTAATGCTTGAATTAATTTTTTTTGTTGATTTCTAATGTTTCTAATGCGCACAAATTAAAATATTTATTAATGTTAGAATGTTTAAACTTAGTTTTATCCCGGTTGAAGCTTTGGCCTGTCTCTATCAAATGATTAGCGAACTCGGAGAAATAATTATTTTTTAAGCATAGTTCGTGTTCCCTAATTCTGGTTTTGAAATTTCTTGTAGTCATACCTACATACTGCGAGTTACAATCATTACACTCTAAAGTGTATATCCCATTTTTATCTAATTTATTTGAAACATCCTTGTTATTAATTAAGTTTTTTATTTTAGAATTAGTGTAAAAAGCTGTCGAAATATTAACTGGTAACATGCGGGATATTTTTAAGGACAAGTCGCCTGTATAAAGAAGTTTTTTATATATTAGATTTTTACTAGATTGAGTGTTATTATCTCCACTATAAATGTACTTTTTAGAAAATATTTTAGTCTGTTTCTTATTAACTAAACGATTAATTATGTCAGGTTTATATCCGTTGTTTAGAGCTATTTGTTTTATAATGTTAATTTCATTATTGAAATTCTCAATATTTAAAGGGACATTAATGGCTCGATGTATCATTGAGTTGAAGGAGGCGAGTTTATGGGACAAAGGATGAATTGAAGTAGAAGGTATAACACAGTCAGTGTGTGTAGGTTTTCTATAGATGTTAAAAACACACTTATTATTATCTAAACTGATGTTTAAGTCTAAAAAATTTAAATTGTTATTATCGTTATGTTCCAGTGTAAATTTTATATTTTGGTGAATGTTATTAATAAAAGTGAGAAAATTGTCTAATTGTCTGTTGCTACCTGTCCAAATTACAAAAATGTCATCAACATATCTATACCAAACAAATACATTAGCTAAAAGGGAAAGTCCACATTCAAAAAGTTTGTTTTCAAAGGAATCCATAAATATTTCAGCAAACAATGGAGAAGCGGGATTTCCCATTGGGAGACCATTATGCTGTTTATATAATTTATTATTAAAGGTGAAGTAGTTTTGATTGGTACAAATTTCTAAGAAAGTGGACATTTCCTTCACAATGGTTCGATCTAAATGGGAATTATTTAAAATGTTTACAATTAGGTTTTTACATTCATTAGTAAGAATGCTTGGGAAAAGATTAACAACGTCAAAGGACACTAATTTACTGTTGCTAGGTATGTCTAAGTCTTTGATTTTATTTATTAACTCCAAACTGTTTTTAATTGAACGATGTGATCTGAATAAATTATTAGATTTGAATAAAGATACAAATTTAGAACATATATTATAGTTGGGGCTAGAATATGCAGGAACAACAGGTCTAATGGGGATATTTGGTTTGTGAATTTTCGCTAAACCATATAGTTTAGGAGGCTGTGGATTAGTTAATAAATTTATTTAGTAACAAGGATGTTTCAAATAAATTAGATAAAAATGGGATATACACTTTAGAGTGTAATGATTGTAACTCGCAGTATGTAGGTATGACTACAAGAAATTTCAAAACCAGAATTAGGGAACACGAACTATGCTTAAAAAATAATAATTTCTCCGAGTTCGCTAATCATTTGATAGAGACAGGCCATAGCTTCAACCGGGATAAAACTAAGTTTAAACATTCTAACATTAATAAATATTTTAATTTGTGCACATTAGAAACATTAGAAATCAACAAAAAAATTAATTCAAGCATTAATATAGTAAATAAAATAATAGCACCTTGCAAATCACCTCTATTGACAATGTTCCCCGTTATTTTGACTCCTCCCTCCGTTTCCCTCTCAACCCCCTCCCCCTCCCTAAAATCCCCTCCCTCCAAAGCACCAAACTAAATAAAACCCCATATTTCTGCACTTAAAAATTTAGTTTTAAAATAGCTAGTTAATGACACGGACGTGTCGAAACCGGTCGCTAATTTTATAAAAAAAAAATTATACGTAACAAATGTACATTGTGAATAATAAAAACTCATTAAAAACAAAAAATTTATAAGACAGCATTATAAAAAAGTAGTCTAGGTACAAACATTAATAATGTATAAAATATAATGTTAAAATAAAGCGAGAGAAATCATATTACACGAGGACAGAGCTTCAGAGACGGTGTGGGGGGTGGGACAAGGGAGGGTGGGGGTTACATGGTAATAATATCAATTTATTTATGCCCATTAAATAAGCTTTTACATTTTTACAATGTGTTTTTCTCCTTTTTTTAATATAGGCACAACTTTACATATCTACGGAAAAAAAATATGATTGTACCTTCCTTCCCAAGGATTGGAGTGAACCGCGCCAACAACCTTGCCAAATGTATGCCGATCGGGTAGGACGACATTTATTTCGTATATTAACTGCTGTAATGTCATACGATTTCAGAGAAATGCCTATTCGGTTTATTTTTGTGAAATATATAGATGATGCTTAAATAAAGCTAGACAATAACAACCAGTAATTAAAATAACCTTTCTGAGATTGAGCAACGATATCTAATTTGTGGGTATATAACATTCTCTCCTCCACACAGATTATAAAGGACCTGAAGGAAATTGCAGTCTAAACATTTGGGATGAAAATGATTTGAGCACACATGGTTTCCCGATGATGGTACGTTCAACATGTTCCGATATCGTGATTGAAATTGAATTTAACAGGAAACCTGTTAATTCATTTGTTAAGGACCTGCAATCCCTTTTTTAAATAAATTAGAAAAACTGTGTTCCGACATCGTGATAATTAATGTATTCGAAATTTACTAAAAGTATAAAAACCAGAAACCTGTTCATTCGTTTGTCAAAAGCCTGCAATGCGCTTTTTTAAAATAAATTAGCAAATAATCTTTTTTTCCGTATTTGTAAATATATATAATAAATACAATATATATAATAAATATTACCCAGTTACTTTCACAAAATTGAATCCGGATTGCTTATATCCATTTCTCAATTTTTTCTCGGTGTGTGGGGAAACCTAAGCGAAAATAAGACATTTTAAGAATAATTATCGGAATGTATATAGAAAATATTTATTCCTGTACCTAACATTTTAAGCCTACATGAACGTTCCTTTTCATGTAAAATATCATCTACCACCTTCATCACCTCTACAGCAATAGTTATAATAAAAAAGGTAATTGTAATATATATATAAATACTTTGTATTACCCTCGTAAACCACATTCCCCCATCCGACACTTTTTCCATCGTCAGAGATAGATACCACAATGTTTGATCAGAATATTGGCATATTGCTAGTCAATACAAGGTAGCCTGCTATACCTCAATACAAAGGACTATCCCATTAAAACCGTGGTTTCAACAATTCTCCTCACTTATTCGAATGAGGATTGGACATAGTTCTGTTCCTTCTCGTCTTTTTAAAATGCACTTGCTTGACTCCCCAGATTGTACATTCTGTGGTCTAGAAGTGGGAACTTTAGATCACATATTTTGTTGCTGTCCCTCTCTAAACAAATATCCTCTATTCTATCAAGCCTTATCAGAACATCCTTGAAGGATGAAAGCCAGAAACAGTTTAAAAAAGCTTGAATGTTTATCTATTTGTCTACATAATCGCCATTTTGTAAGCGCTGTGGCAATTTTTGTACACCCATGTCATTGAGGATGCGTTGAACTCCATCTTTCACCATGTCGTCGTTGATGAAGCACGTTGTGATCTTTTGTGAGCATTCGAGGGACCCATTTTGCTATAATCAGTACTAAGAACCATTTCAATTCACATTAGTGAATTAGGTATATTTACCCTTTATAATGTCTACATTTATTTCCTACTTATTGATAATAGGGTTAACTGTAAGAAGTGGGATGTACCTACAAGTTATAACCTTTGTATAATAAAGATGTTTGATTTTGCATCCAAAGGTTAAAAAGGTAAATAATTGTTATTTTTATCCACCCAGTACACCAAAATGCAAGCAAGGTTCTTTTTAAAATGATTTACCTGTACACAGGGCCGGCTCTGAGCCAAAATTTTGGCGCCCCTTGTCAAAACCAGTACATTTACTAGGTAGGTGATTGCTGTAATCAATAATTTATGTAGCACCATTTTTATGAAAAACAATCTCAAGGGTGATGTGTTAGGACTGTTAGGTGTCAGCTACACTACTCGCTTCGACGAAGTCCTCGACGAAGTTAGCCGAAGTTCGAAGTGCGTGCCCACACACTCGTGCAACTTCGCGAGTAACGCTTCGAGTCCTTTGACTCGGGCGCATTTACCGACAACAATCGGAAGTCGGGCGAAACGAAGCGAAGTGAAGTTCGTGCCCACACTATCGTATTCGGTCAACTTCGACTTTTAGGTGTTAGGCGCCCAGAACAGACTGCTCCAATTGCGCCCGCGTAGGGCCGGCCCATCCTGTACATAGTTATTATGTCAAATGAGTTTTTTTTCTTCTCTTTTCAGCCCCTTGGCTACGACATACAAATCATAATAAATTAATTATGTTTTATTATTACACTGAAATTGTGAAATGCTTTTTAAGACCGTGTTCACATACATATTTCGTATCACAAGTAGGTATTGCATATTTCGCTATAAAAATACCAAAGGGAAAATGTGGGTTTGATTGTGTATCTTAGGGGTTAAAGCAGACGTCTTAAAGCGAACTAATGCTTAAAGTTTATATAAAATTATAATTGGGAGCAAATACTGTTGACACTAGTTGAGTGGAAGTGAATGGCACAGGGAAGCATTGAACAGAATTAGATCCCTCAAGAGTCACCAAAAGTCAATCAGAAGAAAAACTACATCATAAATAATTATCATTTTTCATTTATTTTAAGACCAGTTTCTCACTTACAAATTGTCTACAGACTGGTACAAGTATAATGTCAGTTAATAGTAAAAAATATTTCAGCAATATATTTTAGGCAACAAGTATTGCATATTTTTATTTAATATTTATTCTCTGTTTCACAAGAGAAATGTATACTGTCCAACTAGTTTACATTGTTAAAATGTATTGGAATTTCTTTATGGTAGAATATCCAGCATCGTAATAATTTTTTTACAAAATTTTCTGTTGATTCTCACAAAAAGGGTCCAAATGAGTCCATGGAGTTGCAAAACGATAGTCGCTAGAAACTGTTTGGAATACCTTCAGTATACTAAATATGGAAACAATCGTACGTTATTCTTTTATATTTTCATAAAGCTGACACTTTGTAACAATAATAATAATAAATACAAATTATCATTATTATCTTTGGATATTTTGTGAAAGATTTACATTTGATATATTGACTTTCAACGAATATCAAATATTTTTTTGCAAATTTATCAAAACCAGAAATTTCCAGAGCGGGTTTTGCAACTTCACACTACTCAAATGTCCATCAGAATCAACTTTTTCTTAAAATTTTGATTTTATATTTATTCTGCAATAATGTAAAGCATTCACAACTAAATTTCCAAAATACATACTCCATATTTTTCAAAAACATTATAATTGTGTAACAGACTGTATACCAATTAATTATGGAAGAAAGGGTATGGAACACTCTGTACAATAATTATTAGAGTGTAAAGAATGCATGTGAAATTTGATATAAAAATAAGCCAATTCCTAATTGCGTAACTGGGTAATCAAGGGCAAGAGCAGACCTTTCAAACAATATTGCTGCATTTATTCATTCTTCACTAATTGTCTAAACAATACTATCATAACATGGGCTGCAAATTTGTCGATTAGTTAACTCGTGAGTCATTTTAAATCACCAAAAACATAGGTTGGTAGTTGAAGACTTTTCGCAGCAAGTCAAAGACATAATATGTGTACCTTTTTCAAGATTATTTGTATAAGAAATCGTGTGGTGAGTAGGATAAGTTAGTACAGCTCGCTTCAAAATAATAATAATATAATCCAAATAAAATAACAAATTCAAAGTACTGCATTTATTTTTATATAAAGTTTACCATTTGATTTAATGTACTAAATGTGTATTGATTAAATTTACAGAAAATAGAAGCAGGTCGTGAATGCAGCACTATCCAGTCACACATTATATGTTCATTGTTTTCATTATGATTGATTGTTCTTTATTTTGGAAAATATCTCTTGAAGTTTGCTCAAATGCTGCTTTGATAGTTCTGCATTCGGGTGACATAATTGATTAAACCTCAGATAAAGTAGTTGTTGACTACCAATACTCCACATTATCCATAATTATTCCAGTTTAATTTTCACTGCATTACTTGTTCATAACTGGTTAACTTTCTTTCATTCGGAATGACTTGTGTTGGTTTCTGTCACAGGTCCTTCTCACCGGGTGATTGAAATTATTCTACCCCAGTTAATGGTGGAGTAGATGGTGAAGTGGTTTGGCTATAACCTAACATACAATATATGTACAGCGTTATAAGCCATTACCATAGTGATCCAGTCCCAAAGCTCTGTATGGCCCTAACATTCCATTATTTTATAAAAGCTTTACTCGACATTTTAAATGTGAGAGATTGCTATATCATTTAAATTTAAAGTATTAAAAACTAGCATTTTAATAAATAATTTAGGTTAAATAAGTATGTAGTACATAAATAAGAAGAATTGACCTATTTCAAAAATATGTCAATACATTTTTTGGTGTAAATTTATTTATCATTTATGAAATAAATTATTACAACAGTGCTCTTCTTCTCATCACAAACAATCAAAGCGATTATAAAACCTACTTATTTGCATATACAGCATGATCTGATCTATAAACATTACTGATGCTAAACATGTTATTCTATATTTAAAAAATGACTACTACATCAAGCCATAGAAGTACAAAATACCATATTTTTATTAAATATCCTAACTGCACACTCTTCATGAGGTAAGACTTGTGTTAAATCTAATGAATGCACAACAGTGACCTTACTGTTGTCACTGTGGTGTTTCAATCACGTGCTTAGGTTAAAAGAAACTGACTTCTGACACTCGTAGTTGTATTGCAATCATATAACAAAAACATTCAAAGCAATTTAGTAAGGGAATGTGCACTAATTGAAGCAATCTTTTTCAAATAACATCACTTAATAAAATTAGGTTTTTCATTACTCATATTTAAGAATCTGCACAAACAATGATGAATTGGTTTCTCCAAGTTTAGCGTCTGTGCTCCTTATTTTAAACGTTCAATGCGTAACTTGCTCATTTTGTGTGGCATTCATCATTGTCCGTGCAATGTATTCATTTAAAGGTTACATATTAAAAATAAAAAGAGAAGGGACTAGACTAGGGTGCTAAAATATTTAATATTACTTTTATTTTGTGGTTATTCTCCACAGATTAAATATTGCTTTTTAATTCACAATATAGGGTGTACGGGGGTAAAGTGCACAAACTTCGGGAGCTGATTGTACATGATAGTACAGGTAAAAAAGATAAATAACTTTTTAGAAATTTGTTTTCAGGTACAAAAGTTGAATTATTTGTATGGAAAAAATAATATACTGTGGAAAAATATTTTTGTATGGAAAAAAAAACAACAATCTTAAAGTTATTTACCTTTATTACTCTACCACCATGCAGAATCACCTCCCGGAGTTTGTACACTTTACCCCTGGACACCTGCATAGCAGGCAGAAACTTCTTCGAATAAGGAACATTAATAACCTTTTTTTTGCATACATACTAAAAATATATGGGTAATTGTTGGTGGAAAACTTGAAATGAAATAGACAGAATTCAAATATAGGGCCACTAAAAGATTTTCATAGTGTAGTTTGTATCAGTTAAATGAAAAATAAAAATCATATAGAATTTCGGGGGATGAAAATATGTTTCAACGTTAATTAATTATTCATCATGAATGTTTTATGACTTTTCATCATTTGCTTGGCTTCATTTATAGTTTGTTTATATGAAGACTGAATATATTATGGGCATAACCATCACACCCTCAAACCAGGCCAGGGACTTGAGGTGGTTTTGGTATAACTCTGCTTTGTGCGTTATAACATTATTTTAGTTAGATATACATATACATACTGATGGAATCTGAAGGAATGTGTGACAGGGATAAACAACTAAACTGTTTGCAATGGATTGTAAAACCTCCTGTTCTCAATTTCCTATTGGCTATAGAATGCTGCAATATGTAGTTTCTTTCATCTCAAGTCTCAAGATAGATACTGGCAAGAGAGATAGTCCCGGTTTTATCTGGTCAATGTTATATTTCCAGTTCTTTTTTAAATTTAAATATTTGTAGATGTGAAAAGGGGTGTTCATCAATCACCCAAAAGTGTTAGTAAAATAGCAACTGTCTTTGAATATCATTCTGTGAATATTGGGCACCATTTGCCAATTCGAAGCTTTAGAATTTTGCTAATGTAATTGTTTAATCTTATAGTTGAAATAAGTATAGGTAGGTATACCTTGCTATCCGGAATAGTAATTTGATCAGAAATTTTTGTTAAAAGTAAATTTGGCAATGTTGGTGAGGTGGTTAACCATCACCTAATAAATAAGAGAATAAGTCAAGAAAAAAGTTTAAGGTTATGTTTTCGCATTTGCTTTGACAAATGGAAAAGCTTTAGTAATGCCAGTCATCTGAAAATCTAAAAGTCGTGGGCAAAAAAATGTCTTTTAGCAACTCGAGCGATGAGTGTTCGGTTTTTGATTTGGCCATTCGATTTAATTAATATCATTTCTCAAAATATTAATATGGAAACATATGAACTGCTTACTGCGGTTTAAATCCAATGAATGCTCCTAGATTTCACCGTTTATCTCATATTTTTAGGTTCTACAAAATTTGGCACATTATAGCATGCAGAAGTTTTTGCAAATTTGCCATAATATGCCAAAAATCGTTTGAGTGGTGAATCGTTTCTTCCAAGCCTATTGTGTTTTCTATAAATTAAAAATAAACTAAAATTGTGAGCAAAAGAGGATGAGGACTTTGAAAAGAATCCCGAATCTGAATGAAATCAATGAGACAATCCATTGCGTGTAAAAACGGATAAATAAAAAACAAACCTACCAAAACCTACATGGGTAATTCAGCCGTTGCCCTTCTCCACTAAGATAAGAACCAAAGCAGTCTGAACTTCTTTGCATTAAAGCTGAAAATTAAAATCCACATGTAAGTGTTTAGGGTAATGTTATTTTTTTAAATATCTATGTATTTTGATTATCAAAAAATTTGCCATATTGACAGATTGATTGATAGAAGACATGGATTATGGCATTTTACAAATTTTCCAGGAAAAATTTGCTTCACAGAAAACATAAATCAAAATCAGATGAACAAAAAATAATACAACCTATAGAACCTACCATGCAAGTATGATAGTATTTTCAGAAGTCAATGATTATTAAATAAGTACAGTCTAAGTGCGTCCAACGTTCCAATGATGGATGAAAAATGCAATAAAAACAACTCATCCATATTATTTGTTTGTTAAGACAATGTTTTAAATCTTAAATAAACAATCCAAATACATATACAGTGAAATCTCGATCACATGCACATGCAATCTTCCAAAACTGAAAAGACACATTGACATTATGGTGGTAAAGGATAGAAAGAGAACAGTTATGGAACTGACATATGCAAGCCCCTTGTCATTGGCAAATCGGTGAAGTATAGGTGATTTAAGAATACAAAAACTTTACCCATAAAAGGCTTGGATGACTGAACATTTTTAATTTGTTGTTAAGGAACCTTGATGCAGAAATGGGCGTAAAACAACGAAATATTTTATTGTAGACAACTATGCAGTTCACCAAGTGATACAACATTTGTATGAATGTAGTTTTTTAACCATTGATTTTACCGCTTTCATTGTTTTTATTATTAGGTCCCTTCGAAAATGATAGATAGAGGTTTCACCGTATTATGCAAAAGAAAAATTGAAGAAAATGTACATTAATTAAAAATATTTCTTTCAGAACAAAAAATTTGATTAAAAAAGTTTTTTTGACAAAAATCAAAAGTTCATGCATTACTTTTTTATATAGAAGACAAAATTAAATTTAATTATTTTTAGCGTTTTCATTTCAAGTGCGGAAAACACGCTTGAGGATAATATAGAACTAATTGTTTATATACAGAGTCGTAAAATAATAACAGAGGTTTATTTTTGTAAAAGTGACAAAATTAACGCCATAATACATTCATTGGGAAGACGATTGTGGTAAGTTTAGGTTCACACAATAAATTATTTGATGACTTTGTGTACACTTGGGCTTGATCATTTTTGTGGAAAAGTTAAAAATGGGGTTTAAAATAGTATCAATAATATTGACTAAGAAACAATGTTAAACTATATGTATATGTTAACATCCAAACACCTGTAATTAATATTTTTATGAGGTACTTAAAATGATAAATGTCGTTGTGTCGCGCGTAATAAAATGATAATAATGACATGCACACAATATAATGATTAATGTTAATAATATGATACATTACAATTATAATTTAGTCTTTTCCAAAGATATTAGGCATTCCCAATACATATATCTTTTTGAAGATCTCGGATTATACATTGCATTTAACACACAACTTTTCCCAGAGAGCTATCGACTTCCTAGCTTCGCAATTCAGATTCCAGGAGGATATAATATATAGAGCAAGATGAAATTTAGATATTGCATTCCATTTCAAGTTCAGCAATTATTTTCTTTTATTAAATTACTAGCTGAAGTCGCCGGTGTTACCCGGACTTTACACAGACTTTCGAAATATAATGTGTGCAAAATATCATCAACCTCGGAATAAAACTGTAGATACAACTGTTGCCATTTTACACTTCTTAAATCGCCACTGTTCAGGCACCAAAGTTCGCACACATGCATAAGTTTTGAGATGCCTAAATTTTAATGTTAGAGAAATAATTTTATTTGAATGCTTTTGTTTATTTCTATTACTATACCAGCATCAGCATAATGGTAGATATATCTGTGAAATTTCCTTTACATAAACTTAAAAACCAAATTTTAATGTTTGTGAAACATATTGTAGCTCTCAAATTTGCAGTCTCTCAAAAATGTGTGTATTGTGGTTTGGTGACTTTTGCCTGAACATTCCTATACATATTATCTTTAAACAAAGAGGAAATAATGTATTTTGATGTCTTGTTAAAATGTGTGTATTGTGGTTTGGTGACTTTTGCCTGAACATTCCTATATTATCTTTAAACAAAGAGGAAATAATGTATTTTGATGTCTTGTTAAAATGTGTGTATTGTGGTTTGGTGACTTTTGCCTGAACATTCCTATATGGATCGTCTGAAACCATAGTGAACTAACTCACTTTTTGCAGTTTTTGAGTTAGTGCTTGAAATGAGGGCTCCAAATCATAATCTACCTTTGCCAGAGAGAACCATGTTGATTGACCAATCATAGATAGTTTTTTAGCACGGTGAACCAATCAGAAACGAGCATTCTTCCATTAGTTCTCAAGCCACACTAAACTAACTCAGTATCCAACATGGCTTCCTACATGACAGGTCGCGCGTCGGTCAGCAGAAATGATGACTTTTCAGAGTGTTCCATGTCAGATTTCAGTGAATTGTCAGATGACAATGATAAAACTTATGTTCCTAGTGATTCAGAAGGTAAGTCTATTTGAATAATTACTAGTATTTGGAAATAAATGTTATTTTGAACTGGGATCGTTCTTAGCCACTCCAGTCTTCAACCAAAGTAAACTAAGTAGCAAAATCATGATAACTTTCAATATTTTGATAAATAAATAAAAAATCATGTTTTTGTTGAGTACTGCAGATTGTGTTTATTATTAAGCATTTATAAGTTGAATAATAATTTTGGAAAGCTCAGGTTAAGTGCAATAAAATTCACACTTTAAAAGTTAGTTCAGTATGGTTGAATCAATGTAGGGGAAACTTGAAGCAACATGATACAGAAGGCTGCTGTATTTGATGGTTAGAGATAGTGTAGGGTTGAATTAAAGACTAAAATAAGTGAAATTCGCCATTCATAATAATTATTTTGTTTTTCAGATCGCATTTGCGCTGAAAATTCTCCTCATGCGGAACGTGAACTCACCGAAAATGCTGAAAATAGTGAGACTTCTTCCCCGGAGGGAAACGCATTGCCACTGCCAACTAATGCCGTTTTACACGAAGGGGCAAAAAAAGTGAAAAGCAAGTATGCTGATGCTGCGCAGTGGCGAAAAAATTTAAGGAAAAAGCACCGAAATTCGGCAGAAGAATACACTTCATCCAAAGGAAAGGTTATGACGGGCAAACCTTTTATCGATTATAAATGCACTTGTAGACGTAAGTGCTACAATTTTCTAAGTACTGCCAACAAAAAGGCATGTTATGACAGATTTTATGTGCACGGGTCTTGGGATTCCCAAACTGCATTTCTTGCTGGTTCTGTGAAGACTACCAGTGTGAAACAACGAGTTGGTGTGAAAGGATTGGCATCTAGAAGACAAGAGTCAAGGGCGTATTATTTAAAGGGGGACCAAAAGGACATTCAGGTGTGCAAACTGATGTTTTTGAATACCTTACGGATTGACAGTGCTCGTGTGCATCGAGCTCTTGTAAAAGGTAGATCCGGAAAGTTAACCGATAACAGGGGGCGCCATGTGCCAGGAAATAAACTTGATGCTGCCACTGAAAAACTCGTTCACGACCACATTAAAAGCTTTCCTCGCTACATCAGTCACTACACGCGTATCAAAAACCCCAATTGCAAGTATCTGCAGCCAGGGTTAAACCTATGCATGATGTACAGGTTGTATTGCGATGATTGCAAATTCAAAAACAATAAGCCAGTAAGTCAATCATCATACGAGAGAGTTTTTCGTAGATCTTTTAATCTCAAGTTCAAGACACCACAGAAGGATACATGCAAGACTTGTGATAGCCTTAATGTGCAAATAAGGGCAGAAGAAGGAAAACCTTTGTCAGAACAAGACAAAGACAAAATGAACAAGTTGAAAGCAGACCTTGCTCTTCACCACGCCCGTGTTGAAGCTACGCAGACTTCCAAAAAAAATGATATAGTGCTTGCAAAAAAAGGAGAAATTGAAATGCTGACTTTCGACCTACAGAAAACTTTGCCAATACCCAAGATATCTACAGGTGAAGCATATTATAAGCGTCAGCTCTCAGTTTATAACCTAGGAATGCATGAATGCAAGAATGATAAGGCTACTATGCATGTTTGGCACGAAGGACTTGCTTCTCGTGGGCCAAACGAAATTGCATCATGTCTTCTAAAATACTTAGCATCTAACGAAATTAATTCCAACCACCTTGTGCTCTGGTCCGACTCTTGCGGTGGACAAAACCGGAACATCAAGATGGCAGCAGCAATAATGTACATTGTTCAGAGAGATGACAACCCAATCGACATTATAGAACACAAATTTCCAGTGCCAGGACATAGCTTCCTTCCTAACGACAGCGATTTTGGGGACATTGAAAAACATCTAAAGTATCACAAAAATGTGTATTCCGTGGAAGATTACAACGCTATTATTCGTGAATGTCGACCACGAAAGCAATCCTTTGAAGTCTCGACGATGATCCCTGAAAATTTTGTCTCTACCAAACCGATTTTATCATTTCTCACAAACAGGAAAAAAACCACTGTCGCTAACAAAAAAATGAAAGTAGAATGGTTAAAAATGCGTTTAATATGTGTTGTGAAATCAAGACCAGGCATTTTGAAGTTCAAGTACACTCTCAACGATGCAGTTGAATTCTATGAAGTGAACCTCAATAAGCGACTCCGGGGAAAACCATTCAATGTTAGCAAGGTAGTTTTAACCCAACTGTACCCTGCAGGAAATCGAATCGCACAAGCAAAGAAGAATGACATAATGTCACTATTAAAGTATGTTCCACCGATTCATCACCCATTTTTTGAAGCATTGCGTACAAAAGAAGAATCAGGAAATGCAAGTGATGAAGATGTTGATGGCCTAGAACTTGCTTCAGACGACGAGTTTTTCGAAGAATGAACTTAGTTCACTTAATGTATGCAATGGAAGAGATTAGTCACATAATATAACCAGCCAGAGTGCACTAACTTTGAACTAACTTACCGAAGTATTCAACCAGAGTGAACTAACTTTTTTAAATGATTTTTAATTGATATGTTAAATATGCTGGAATAATAAATATATGTTCAAAACTCAATCTAAGCCTTTATCTTAAATTTAGGTCACAATTTAGTTCCATAGTGATGGTGGTATTTACACAGCATTACCAAACGCAAAACCATCGTTTTCTCAAATGTAAGTTTTTTGACTTAGTTCTATATGGTTTAAGACGATCCATATTATCTTTAAACAAAGAGGAAATAATGTTAAAATGTGTGTATTGTGGTTTGGTGACTTGCCTGAACATTCCTATATTATCTTTAAACAAAGAGGAAATAATGTATTTTGATGTCTTGTTAAAATGTGTGTATTGTGGTTTGGTGACTTTTGCCTGAACATTCCTATATTATCTTTAAACAAAGAGGAAATAATGTATTTTGATGTCTTGTTAAAATGTGTGTATTGTGGTTTGGTGACTTTTGCCTGAACATTCCTATACATATTATCTTTAAACAAAGAGGAAATAATGTATTTTGATGTCTTGTTAAAATGTGTGTATTGTGGTTTGGTGACTTTTGCCTGAACATTCCTATATTATCTTTAAACAAAGAGGAAATAATGTATTTTGATGTCTTGTTAAAATGTGTGTATTGTGGTTTGGTGACTTTTGCCTGAACATTCCTATATTATCTTTAAACAAAGAGGAAATAATGTATTTTGATGTCTTGTTAAAATGTGTGTATTGTGGTTTGGTGACTTTTGCCTGAACATTCCTATATTATCTTTAAACAAAGAGGAAATAATGTATTTTGACGTCTTGTTAAAATGTGTGTATTGTGGTTTGGTGACTTTTGCCTGAACATTCCTATATTATCTTTAAACAAAGAGGAAATAATGTATTTTGATGTCTTGTTAAAATGACCAGATAGTGATTTAGAGGGGATTTACATGCGAAATACATTCATTAGATTTAAATAAACCACGCCCCTATTTGGAGAAAGTTGAGATAGCGGGGAATGAAATAAAGAATAATGCATTAAAATATAAAAAAAGGCTCGTAAGCCAGTAATACACGTGTTTGTACAAGGTATATAATGTAATATACATATGGCCATAGATTTATATAATGCATAGTAAATAAAACTTTTCAAATTGGAGTGGCTTCGAGGCGCACAGTGAAAAAAAAAAAACTAGTTTGAACCAGTTTATTGGTTTGTTTCATCACATGTGTGATTTCATATGGCTTAAATCAGACCGCCTCACAGTGGGCTGAAAATCGCCTTTCATAGACATAGAGACTTGAATTTTCAAGGGTATTTTTTTGGCTAGAAATGGATTCTGCTGATCATTATTATGCTATAAAATTTCGTACGAAGCAATTGCGTGTACAAATGAAGGAGTTATCATTTTTTTAAGAAAAATTTGTATGGCACTGACATTAAAAATGAGGCTATCTCTGGAATCATAAGGTTGGCCAAGATGACAAACTGGTTCAAACTAGTTTGTAACACCTGCCCGCAGTCCCCTCTTACCCCACAGTAGCCCATGATACAAAACACCATTTAAATTTATCCTAATTCATATTCATTAACAAATACAGCAAGGTAGAAGGAGTTTAGTCGCTAGAAGATGTTTTTGGTGCATTCTAAGGTAAGGCAAATGCCATTCCATTTGGCATTTATATTCATAAAGCCCTTCAAAAATCAATGCTTTAGGACTGCCTTAAGTGTCGCTTACATATTCCTTTTTTGGTGCGGCCAGTGAGCACTTTTGGGGAGTCGTGCTGAAAGTTATGAGAAAGGTTTTCATTCAAGGTATGTCAGATACATTTTTTAATTAGTTAAGCAATAGTTTAATGAACATGAAAGCATTGTCGTGTTCCTTGCACGATTATAAAAAATAAGTACAATTATAATTTAAGCTGGTGGACCGGTGGAATAGTACGCAGATTCATTCTTAAATTAAAACCAGTATACTTTTTTAAATTTCTAGTTTCGGACTATGTGCTGCAAAATTCGGAGGAAAACATATTTCGAGTTCTGGGTGTGGTGTTGAACCTGGGGACATGAACAAAAATTCACTCTTAAGTTAAAACCAGTCTGGTTTTCCAAATGCCGGAAGAAATTCGAAACCTTTCTAAGGTTACCAGCGGAGAATAGACATCCAAATTAACCCCTCAACAAACAGCTATTATCTGTTGGGTCAATTTGTTCGCTTTAGAGAATAGCTCATATAGACTTATAGAAATCGGTGTCTCCCTTTCTGTAATGGTGAGAAATATGATTTAAAAGGTATTAGAAAGAGAAAACACGACCCGTTATAATCAAATGTACAAATTAACCACAAAATAATTGAAATGTACACCTCTATAAGACCAAAGGTTCCGACCGTAATTTGAAAAAAAAATTATGAAACTTTGCAAATTTTTTATTAATTATTTTCATATGGAACAACAAAAAACTGAGGTGACAGTAATGTCGCCACACTTGAGGTTTGTTATCAGTAATTTTAGTTCAGTGTACATAAGTGTTAAATACGTAAAGTGAGCCATTTTTTAAACTTTTTTATTTATAAATGTAATATATGTTTATTTCTAATCTAAAATTTGAAAACGTATTTCATCACAATTCAAAAACAGTGTATAGTTTTCAGATAGTTCAGAAAAATTCCATTTGTTTGGATTTTATTGCAAAGCGGAAATACAAACAATTTCACAGCGTCTTTGAGAAATATAACGGTCAATATGTTAGAGGCCTGCGGGGTTAATAGATTGCCCTAACATGAAGTCTGGGTATCATTTCAACGAGTTGAAGGCAAACCACTTAGCCATATTTTTGGCACCGGGAGGGTTCAAGAATGCTTTGAATAAATCATGACATCAGTTGTACACTGAAGAGCACACATTGAAATAACCAGACCGTGCGCAGAAACGTAAAGTTCGCTAAATAAGGTAAAGGTTTGCAGCGCTATCCGTTGGGTGACTTTTCTATGAGGATCTGAATATTCGTTCTTAAACGAATCGCCCTTTTATTGATTTAAATTTCTATGGAGGGAGTCTAAAATTCTAATATGCCTCAAAATTCTGAGGAAAACCATTTACTCACTCTGCATGTATCCATAATTTAAACTGGGGATTAATTAAAACTTAGTTTAAAACCAGTTTTGTATTCAGAATGTAATGATACAATTCCAGTTGTGGGTTCATTTCTGTACCTCAGAAGTCAAAGGTCAGTTGTCCCATTTTTTGTGAAAATGGGTTACGTATGAGACCTTTTCAGTTTTTTCAGTATCTACACAGAGGTATAAAGACGGTTGTCCTACGACAATGTGAAACCATGTTAGGTCAACATAAAAGGTCTGGTATCCCCACAATGTTCAAAGGAAAAAATTACTATTTCCTCTCTCCTGAACAATTTCAAAAATGTGACAACCGACCTTTGACTTCTGAGTCAAAATCTGAGGTACAGATTTGCTTACACATTTCGAAAGAAATCATTCTCATGTTCCAAGTGCAAAATATGAAATTCAAGTTGCAGACTATGTTCCAAATGCAAAATATGAAATTCAAGTTGCAGACTATGTGCAGCAAAAATCGGAGGAAAACCATTTTCGTGTTCTGGGTGCCTTAACTCTTTGCACGCTAACGTATCAACTGTTGATACGGCAAAAAGTCCATACTCACACGCGGCCGTATCAACAGTAGATATGGAAACTTTGACTGCCGATATTCCAGCGCTCTTTCGTAAAAAATGTATTTTCCGTTCACTTGGACATTCGTAGAACTATCGCGATGCTGACATCTACAAGAATTTCTCAAAAATAAAATTGTGTATCATAAAAAAACATCGATAATCAGGTGCGCATCTTCGCGCCTTCAAGTGCCATAGTTTACAATTTTGTCAACTGTTGGCGTTAGTACTAGTTTAGTGTAACTAAAATGATTTTTTTGAACAATTTTTGAATCGCTCGATTATGAATGAAATTATTCGAGAAACACACAACTACCATACTTTTCTTCTCATTTCAAAGGAATTTGGTGCAAAGTCACAAATTCATAAGAGGAAAGACACAAGTTTTGAAGAAATGTATCTATTTTTTGCAATAACCATGCTTTTGACAAGAAACGAACACTTGACTATTTAAGAGTATTGGAGTACAAATATGTTTCTAAGTTTTGGCCAGATCATGAGTAGAGACCGATATCAATTGTTGTTGCAAAATTTCCATTTCTGTGATTGTCTTTATAAAATAAGGTTAATTTTAAATCACACCCGAACACTATTTAAAGAGTCTGTGATACCTTATGAAGACCTATGTATAGATGAAAGCATCATGGTTTTCAAGGGTAGTCTTATTTCATCAAAACGACATCGCTTTGGAACCAAAATGTTTGTTTTGTGTGATGTGAAAACTGGATACATTCTTGATTACATAATTTACTGCAGAGAAGGCACGGAAATTACAGATGAGCAGAACTTGAGAATAACCGGCACTGTTGTGTTCAAAGATATTAGAATAACGAGATGTGCTATGAGCAGTTCATACTGTGTGGAATTGTTTTGCCGAGTGTCGCCGGTTTTGTTCACCAATACTACTACACACCTTCGCTTACGCTAAGGTATCCGCACTAATACATAGAACAGATTTCTGTGCATACACGTCCCGATAGTATTCAAAGTACCCTAATTAGGTAGTACTCCGCCTACGGTCCGGCGGCCAACATAGCATATCTCGTTCTTGTAATATCTTTGGTTGTGTTACTACACTCCTAACTGATTATTTTGGCAAAGGGCACAATTTGTGGTGTGACAATTGGTACTGGAGTCCAAAGTTATTCAATTTTTTGCATTCGAAAAAAATTCCTGTGGGACGGTAAAAAAGACCCGAAAGGAAATGCCAAAATTTATAAAACTGAAAAAAGGCAAATTTGAGTCAAAAAGCCGCGGTCCCCTTTTGACATTAAAATGGTGTGATAAAAGGGATGTACATATGCTAATTAACTTGCACGATAACTCATTTAAAGAAACAACTAAAATAAATCACCAAACTAAACAACCCATTCGCAAGCCCGCCTGTATCATTGATTACAATAAATCTATGGGAACTGTTGACAAAAACGACATGATGCAGAGCAGTTTATCATGTATGCGGGAAGACCATAAAATGGTATAAAGAAGTATTTTTTCACATACTTGACCTATATTTATTGAATTAATTTATTTTGTACACCCAAGTGACAGGTATAAAAAAATCTCTAGCAGATTTTCAATTGGCAGTTATTATGCAACTAGTTGAGAAATATAAACCAGAGATTTCTCAAATACCAGAGCCTAATACATCAGCCCACCTCAACCCATGTCGGGTTTTGCCTAAATATGCCACTAAGCATATGGCCCAATTGATTCCATCAACCGACAAAATAAGAAAAAAAAAAAAAACGCGCAGACGATGTTGTGTATGCCGATTGAAAAATAAAAAAATGCAGTTAATGAGATACGTATGTAAAGAATGTGGTGTGTTTTTACGTATCGAACCCTGTTTTAAAGTTTACCATAGTTCCAAAAAAATGTGACCGACACAGATTCCTCTAAAGTGCTTTAATAATTAAAACAATATTATATATGTGACAGAAAATGTATGTGTTATTTTTAAGTTTGAGTTTTAGAAAAAGTTTTCATAACTAAAAATTATAAGTGATCATGGTGTTCCACTTGCGTCTATCAACGCAGTGGCCTAAGTACACACACACTGAGTGAATGGCGCGACCACATTCAAAAGATACGGTATGTTTTTGTATGAAATTTTATGTTTTTGTTTTTATAAACATCTAAGAGTGTTGACACACGAGGATTTGTTTTCATATTGTGGAGAATAATCTGTTCTGTCTATATAGTCCAATAAATCATGCCATAATGCTAGAATTTCACATTTAATTGCGTACATAGGTATTTGAAAATGTGTACCGCTCACCGGTATAGATAAAACGGAGCAAATTAACGCATTGAAAAGGTTAATAATTAATGCTGGGGACTGGGGAAAAATTCACTCAAGTTAAAATAATTTTTGTGTTCCGAATGCACAGTTAATATTCCAGTTAAGGTTTAATCTGCTGACGCATTTCGAAGGAACCGATTCTCGTATTCAAAATGCAGTTATAAAATTCTAGTTGTGGACTTTGTGCTGCCAGAATCGGGGGAAAATCATTTTCATATTCTGGGTGTAGTTTTAATCAAAGTGAGATCCAGCATACAGATTCACTCTTAACACATTGTCGTCGGGACACGGCATTTGCCGTTTTTCGCGGACTGTCGGTCAACTGCGGGACACGGCAAATGCCGTTTTTGTCGACTGTCGGTTTTTGGCGGGAAACGGCATTATACGAGTTTGTTATCAGCGTGAAATAAAACGCCTTGAAGGGTAATTTGCTACCTGGGTGCTAGGCGACACTCTGTCGACGTTATTTGAGATGCCTTGTCCGGATTGGCTAGTGTGCCGCTTGTAAAGGCGTCGCCACAAACCTACAGTTTTTATGCGATCTCAATCTCCAGTTTAGTTTGAGTCATT
The DNA here is from genome assembly GCA_026573805.1 of Hesperophylax magnus. Lineage (NCBI taxonomy): Eukaryota > Metazoa > Arthropoda > Insecta > Trichoptera > Limnephilidae > Hesperophylax > Hesperophylax magnus. Next base: position 721,893 of record JAIUSX010000134.1, read on the forward strand.
TCACTATTGGACTTTTTTTCATACCGCTCGCACCGTTTTGTTTACTGTTTGGTATTTTATTATTTGAATATATTATCATTGTATAGGACTTTATACCTACAAAAATGTCTTTACAAGCCAATTATACATGCACTGGTGTGTGATGGATTATCAACATATGAAGTGTACTGATTCCTTGAAAGAATAAATACTATCATTCATAAGTGGAATGGGCTCTTCAATTAGGCGGGGCAACCGCAAAAGACTCTTTTTTGACAAGAAGCAATTAAACTTATGAGTTATTGAGTGTTCGCCTTCGGGCTTAGGCGACACTGTTCAATATTTACGCGATCAGATTTCACACATCCAGCAATTGTAAAATTGCGGGCATGGCAAATATATATTATTATTTATTATATAACTATATGATATAAATAAACATGTTATCTTTTACATGGAATTTTCAAATATTGAATATTGAATGAAATTTACTGAATTGATATCAGGTTATTATATTCAGCTTTGAAATGTGGTGAAATTATGATGTAATCAAAGCAATTATAATTTATTTTTGATGATCAAATGTCATATATAATTTCTTTGAAAATTTCAATCGAAAATATTATTTGGTTTAGAAATTGTATCAATTTTAAGAAAGCGATATATTTTTGCGCTAATCGCGAAAAACACCCGCTATAGGCTAGAGTCTATTGTTTGAAGCGCCCGACTACAATGTGTTAAATTAAATTGTATTTTGTGTTCAGAATGTAACGATAAATAACCAGTTGCGGATTCATCGAAGAGAAGGGATCCATTCTCACGTTCCAAGTGTAAAGGAGGAAAACCGCGGGTGATACAACAAACATCTTTTTACCCCGAGGGTAAAGAGATTCCCCATCTCTGATTTAAAGCGAGGCAGAATGAAACAAGCCACACATTCCAAATAGCAGAAATAAGATGTTCAGAACAGGAGAAAGCCAACATCTCCTGTCTTTAAGAGTTTTTAAAAAATTAAATAAACATTTATTTAAAAAAAAATTATCACAATAAATTATAAAAACCCTTGAAAAAATTGAAAATTACATGGTAAAAATGTAATGTGTCGAACAGAAAAAATAATGGGTTGATTATAAGCAAGAAAAACACTATACATTACCGTAATTTTATAATAATCATTATAATTAATTTTATAATGGCACATTAAATTAAAAATTAATTACTAAATTTTGTAGATGATGGTTATTCCCTCGAGCCAGTTTATAATCGACAACATAATATACAAAAGCTGAGCCACTTAGAGATAAGATATCAACTTGTGTAAGCTTTGATAGGCATTCTGGAAGCATAGTGCTCAGTATTCATAGTACACACCACAGCATATACTAAGACATTGATCAGAATGATCATTGACTAAAGAAAAGTATTAACATGACTTAACAAGTGGGGCAAGGACCAATAATAGATAAATAACAGACAGAACCTGGATAACCACTTATTAACCTTTAATTGATTAAAGACTCTCAAAGAGAAAGCACAATCAAACAAATAATAGAGAGATGTAGTATTGCTTCAAGCCTACCAGATAGCTACAAAAGTGCACAGAGTTGGCAGCAGTGTTGCTTGAAGAAGAATGGACAAGTGCAGGTACTCCCAATGTATGCAACACTGCAGTAATATCTTGTAGAGGTTATTACATAGACAAATAGCTTTGTTACAAACTTTAATAATTGTAAATAAATAATATGGCCAGTTCCACACAACATTATCATAATGAAAAATACAATGTATGAAGTTTTTAACCTACAAAATTTCAAAGTAGATTTTCTTTGTTATCGAAAATATAAATAAATAAAAACTCAACTAGATCAAAAAAACACATTTTTTATCAGAAACTGAAAACACCTAAATATTTTTGTTTCAAAACAATCACACGCAAATCTTATTTGGTTAATTTCAAAATATCTAATACTCCAATATGTTCAAATCTATTGAGATCACGATAGCAAGGAATTTCATACCGTAATAATGTTATTTTACGTACTTTTGGCTATTTAAATCTGCGTAAGGATTACTACGGAATTTATAATATTATAATTATATTATTAATCTGATTAGCAATACCAAAGCATATTATTTTTAAAAACTTAAAGGCACACATCTATCAAAATATCAGTTACACCTATGGAAACAAACTACACAACATACAAAATAGGGAATTAGTTGTTGAAGTACAATCATAAATACATATGTATGCCCTTGTACTTAGTTGGTGTGGGTTACTTTCCCACCTGAGGATTGAATGCATGCTGTTAGCTGTTAGGTTAGTAAAAGAATAGTTAAAGAATAGAGTCTGTTCCGATGTACAATATGTAAATTATGTATTAGTTTCACTTACTATATTGTTATAAGTGCTCATGGGAATCTTTTTGATGGTAAATTATTCAAAAAATGCTCTTGTGAATGTATTAATTTATAATTTCTTATTATGATTAATTATAAGGTTCGATGTGTTAATATTAAATAAATAATACTTGTCTCTATGTATTCACTAAGAAGAAATCATTTTAAAACAATTAAATTACTTTACAATGAGATGATAGACCTCATGCATGTATACAATTTAGTTTTATATAAATGTGTATAAATTGCAAGCGCCAATAAGGGATGGGCTCTAAAATGGATTACAATGTAAATAGACATATTAGTTTGTTGCTTTTAAGAAAATATTTGTTTGTTATTTAAAATGGTTTCAACTCAGTGAGCTCTGATGTTATAGGTATGAATTTATTATAATCTATTATAATTAGGGTTTGAGATGTGATTATTGAAATAAATAAATTAAATATGGTACAGAGTTTATTGCATCGGTTTACTAGCAGAATTTGGTAACTTACATTTTGGTGTTTCTGAGATAATGGATTTGTAATGTTTGAAGAAGTCCATAAATCAGCAATCAGAAGATAAACACGCATTGCACATTTCAAAATATGTATAACAGTGTTAAGCCACAGAAAGTAAATAAATTCATTAAAAAAATAAGTCGATTTTAAAACATTTTAAGAAAATATCAAAAAATGGTTGCAATTACCAACTTTTACTTGTCACTAGTTGGACCGTGAAATCTGACAGTTTGTAGGTGGTGCCGCCACCATATGGGAATATTTTCAAATTATGTCAGGCCCACAGTGTGGGTTTAGGTACCCGTGGTAATACATGCAGAAGGCAGTAAGTGACGTTATAAGCCTGTTCTATTTTGATCTCAAGAGCACTTACAAATACTTTGGACCGTGAAAAAAGTGTGTTGCTCCTCAAAATATCTTTCAAATTTTTACCAGACAAAGATATTGACCGTGTGATGACAAGTATCAAAAAACATCATTCTACAAAATTTAATAGTTATCAACTTCTGCTAGTAATTAGTAGCTAAACCGAAGATTGCAATCAGTTAAATTGTATAAAACTATTATGTATTATCTATTCTCGTGAAAGCATTATAGTACGTCCCTCCCTAATCGAATTGATTATCTTATTCAAAGTTCCAAAAGTAAGTCAAGTAAGAGAAATTAGAACATATGTTGCAATTGATTGCACAAGAACGTATTATTAGCATTAGATCATGGTGAATGAAGACTTGGATATAAAATAACTAGATAGAATCGAATATTAATTTAAGGAAGTTACAAGTTATTATGCAGAGAGTTGGGCTGTCCGTTTTCTTGGCGCTGTTGGAACGGCCACCGGTAGATGGTCTGCAAAGGGATGTGGAGCAGCTCCACCAACTCCACAAAATTGGGCTCTGAAAAGGATAATAATTCCATTTAAAACCAAATATTGCTAAATAAGAATTTGAGGCAGAACAATATTGTAAAATTGGGGATGTGGAGCAGCTCCACCAACTCCACAAAATTGGGCTCTGAAAAGGATAATAATTCCATTTAACCAAATATTGCTAAATAAGAATTTGAGGCAGAACAATATTGTAAAATTGGGGATGGGAGCAGCTCCACCAACTCCACAAAATTGGGCTCTGAAAAGGATAATAATTCCATTTAAAACCAAATATTGCTAAATAAGAATTTGAGGCAGAACCACAGACATAGGAATTAATAGACGAGAAGATAATGGCGAGGGGTAAAATCAACTGTTGAAGAACGAAGGGAGTAAGGCTGACTGTGATTCGTCAATAAATCAATCTGACAGTAAATAGGCATCTCGCATTATAATATCACCATTTACTTCTTAAAAGTAAAATCTGCTTTTGAATGAATAGACATTTTTACATGGGAGCGCAAATTACTCGCCACGTTATGAACAAATTTGCGAAGTCCAAATTCGGCAAAAAAATTCGGTTCTATTTTCAGAGTCGAATATTTTGTTTAAGTATTTAGTTAAGACACTTTCATAAATGTTCATAATTTACTTCCCAGCAACCAACCAGCTTTGTGTTTCGCGTCCAGACGTTTCTCGATGTGATAGTATATGTTTCTAAAACTGATCTATATTATACGATGTGAATACGCTTAAAATAAAGTAAAATAATGCTTATATATGGAATGTAATACGACAATTGGGTTTATTCTCTTTTTCACATCTATTTTTACAAGTTTTCATAGTACAAGTCAACATTTTGCCGTGTTATTTCGTAAAATAAACCGATGATGCCTCGACCATAGTTCGCACAAGAATGATGACGTCACGTTTTCAAATTTCACTTGAGGCCATACGCGAGCACAGCCGGCTCCAATGGAACCGGTATGGGGAGTGGGGAATAATACGCTTTTAATCACTTAGGGCAGGTCTACTAATATTCATATGTCTATGGGCAGAACAATATTGTAAAATTGGGGATGTGGAGCAGCTCCACCAACTCCACAAAATTGGGCTCTGAAAAGGATAATAATTCCATTTAAAACCAAATATTGCTAAATAAGAATTTGAGGCAGAACAATATTGTAAAATTTCTCTAATTTTTGAATGAATAAACCACAAATTAGTACATAATATGTTATAATATGTCAATACACAAAATAATAAGACAGTCAGATGGAGTAATTGTCTATGTCAAATCCGAGCTGGACCCGGCTATCTCTGAGTTATCCTTTGAACATGCCAACTGCCTTCAAATAAAAACCAACCTAACAGAAATTCTGGCACTATATAGGTCACCTAAACACCAAAATATTTCATCCTTCCTTAAAACCTTAGACTTCCCCTTACTTAACTGTACATCAAATGAAGAGCTAATGGTAATTGGTGATATTAACATAGATTTACTTAAGCCTATGGCAACGCAAACACTCCATTATAAAAATCTTATGACTCAACACGGGCTTGTTTCTTATATTAATGCTCCTACTAGAGTAACTGATATGACAAATTCATGTATTGATCACATATTTTTAAGAACAAAAAAAAATGCCCAGGGGATTGTGTATCAATCAACCATAACAGATCACTTCTCTGTAGCAATTGGCCTTATGCACAATAAATCCACTACCGGAAAGTCACGTAATAATATAAAAATGAAAAAAGTTAATTTCGAGAAACTAACTTCTAAAATTAAATTAGAAAATTGGCACTCCACTCTAAATTCCAACGATGTAGATGTTGCTTTTAATACCTTTTCTAATATCCTCTTGCAACATATTGAGGATGTCACCGAAGAATCCCGTTTGAATAATTCAAAAAATAAAAATCTGAAACCATGGATCACAGAAGGCCTAATTTTTTGTATTAAAAAACGGGACAAGCTCCACAAAAACCTACTCAATAATCCGGACACTCAAGCCAAAATATTTTATAAAAAATACAGAAATGTATGTAATAATCTCGTTAAAACCACAAAAGAAAATTATTACAAAGAAAAACTATACAGAGCCAGTAATAATAACAAAAAAATTTGGCATATTATCAAAGAAATATCTAATACCGATCACCCTGCACAACCACTCAATAAATTAAATATCAACGGCCAGAACATCTCTCTAAACGACCATCCAGACATTGTGACCAATCACATAAATGAATACTTTTGTAATATCGGCAAAAAACTGGCATCACAAATTTTAAATAAGGCATCAACCGATGAAAATGCTCTTGCCGACATAATCTATCAGTCTACTAGTGAAACAGATAATATTCTCACACTAAACCCAACGAACTGTGCAGAAATTTCACAAACTATCAAACAATTAAAGCCCTCCCATTCATGCAATCATGACAAAACATCCTCAAATATACTAAAAACAGTTGAACCTTTTATAATCCGACCATTAGTACATATCATTAATCTCAGTCTTATGAAAGGCATATTCCCTAACAAACTCAAACTTGCACTAGTTCAACCAATTTTTAAGACCGGAACCCCAACTGAAATAACAAACTACAGACCTATTTCTATATTGTCATCACTATCAAAAATTATTGAAAAAATAGTAAAAAAAGACTTATAGACTATCTTACAAAATACAATATTCTCTCGTCAAACCAGTATGGCTTCAGAGAAGGGCTAAATACAGATTCAGCTATTCTAGAACTTACATCACATATAACAAAAGCACTTGACAATGGTGATAAATGTTTGGCAATATTTCTAGATTTAGCTAAGGCATTTGACACAGTCTCTCATCAAATCCTTCTGGCTAAGCTCCATAAAATTGGAGTAAAGAATACGGCATTTGATTGGTTCAAATCATAGCTAATACATAGAAAGCAATGTGTTAAGTTACCATCACTTAAACCATCTCATCTCATCAACATCAATTTTGGTGTACCACAGGGCAGTGTACTCAGTCCCACACTTTTCCTCATTTATATTAATGACTTATGTAGATTATCTATTGATGGCAACATAATCACTTTCGCCGATGATACGGCCCTAGTAATAAAAAGTAAAACATGGGAAGAAACATTTCATAGAGCCGATCTAACATTGCAAATTATCAAACAATGGTTAGATAATAATCTACTAACATTAAACATACCCAAAACGAAATATCTAACCTACAGTCTTAATATTCAAGGTCAACCTTCAACCAATCACATTCTAAAAATACACTCTTGTAGAGATATCTCTAGTTGTCAATGCAACCCACTGGAACGAGTAGATTCCATTAAATATCTGGGTGTAATAATTGACAATAAACTCCGGTGGGAAGATCAGGTAATCAATGTTACAAACCGTATACGGAAATTGGCGTATATCTTCAGATCATTACGAAATATTCTAAATAAAAACACACTAAAGACGGTATACTTTTCCTTATGTCAAACAATTATATCTTACGGTATAGTAGTCTGGGGTGGATGCTCTAAAACTATATTAGATACACTAATTAAAGCTCAAAAATTGATTATGCGGACAATCTACAAAGTACACTACATTCACCCCACGAAGGACTTCAAAGTACTAAATATAAAATCCCTATACATCAAACACTTATCCTCCTAATACAAATTCGAACACACGAAAAAAAACATTTTTGAATCAACCTATAACACAAGAAATTCCAACCAATCCAACTATACTATTCCAACAACAAGAACCTCAATGGCGCAGTCACAATTTAATTTTCTTGCTCCTAAAATCTTGAACAATTTACCAATAGAAATAAAGTCAATTGCCAAATACGACAGTTTCAGGAAGGCGCTTGGGGATTTCTTGATGAGTGAGTGGGATAGTGTCGGTAACTTGCTTCTCGTACTCAGATAGAGGTGTATATATATATTGTTTACATGTGTGAGGAATAAGATACATGTATGTAAGTATATGTATGTTGTGTATGCGTATGCATATGTATATGCATATATACATGTATGTATGTATATATACTTGCATGTGCATGTGTATGTATGTACATATGTGTACTATTTTATTTATTTGTCTATATTTTATAGAAAACTTTGTGAGTTATTGAAAACATTTTTTTACTAAATTTCAAATTTTTTTTTATAATTCTACCATAATATGTTTACACTAGACTTAAATTCTAACTAACCATTCCTCCATTGGGCACCATGAAACAGGCAGCTGCCTAGTAAGGTGTTCTAATGTATCTTCTCTAAATAAATTTATTAATCATGTAACATGTACTTATAAATAAAAAATGTTACTGCGTATGTAACTACTAATAATGATATTTACCATTATCGGGAGTTATGAGGCCTTTCCTAATTAAAAAGTCAATTACAACAGGCGCACTGGTCGTCTTGAAATCCGGTGAGAATATCATCTGGAGACAGTCACTAATGGTGAGCAGCTCAAAGCTCTGCACTTCCCCATCCGAGTTGTCCGGAATGAAGTCCAGAGGCAGTTCCATGTCGTAGATGTACTCCGTGTTGGGGAACAAGCCTCGCTCACTCTCAAAGTAGAAACTGGAAGCAATTATCTAAATAAATCCACCAAAATATCAATTTGTTAATAAAGTGATTGATAATCGTATGTATTGTGATTGATGGCTAACCTGACGCAGCCCACGGGCACCATTGTATTGGCTAGGCTTTGAGGAACGGAAGCTTCTTCAGCCGCTTCCTTGATGGCCGTCTCCAAGATACCAAAGCCCACTGACAGACCACCACCCACCATGTTATCCCATTTACCTAAAACCAAGCGTCGTTATCTCACCAACAATTCTTCAAATTCATATTCTGTGACTGTGTGTATATATGGTGACCTCACAGACAATAGTAATTTTAAGATAATGCATAATATGATGATTATTGTCTAAGAGGTCGTAATTGTGACCTGTAGTAGCGATCACCAACTGGTTCAGCAACCTATTTTTTCCTATAGTAAAAAAATATGTTAGGGATAAAGGTCTAACATTCAAAATTCGTTTACTTGTAGTTATGTCAATTTAGGGGGCGGGTAAGGGTACCATTTTTTTGGATAACCAACACCAAGTGGTTCCCTACGTTTGGTGACTTAGCAGGGGTGCCCGAGATCATGAGGTGAGGTGTACACTGAGGAAAATAATTTCCCTTTTTTAAGGAAACGAAGAAGAGGAAGTTCTGGGAAAGTAAAAGGTACTAGGGTTGGGTAGGAATCTAGGGATCAGTGTGTCCAGGAGTGACGGACATGTGAATTATCCCACCCGCTGCAGCGCAAAGCGATGGGTCAAGAGAGGTCAAAGGGTCTCCCCATACCAGCCTCTTGGCGGCGGATGCGTTTGCCCACCTACTGGGTAGGACCTCTCCAGCCGGACTCTCTCTCAACCGATCGCTTTGCATCGCAGTGGGAGGGGATTCATACGGCCGTCACTCCTGGACACATTGACCCCCAGAATCTCACCCACCCCTCAAACCTTGTTCCTTCCCAGAACCTTCTCCGAAAGACCCTCCACTCGGTCATCCCATATTAGAAGATCCATAAAAGTTTTATTCCTACCATGCAATACAACTGACTGGTTGCCTGTGGCAGAGAAACACCATTCTCGTATTCTGACTACAGCTATATTCAAACTCACATGGAAAAAACTATTCTCATGTACAATTGCAACTACTTTTGTATACAATTCATATTTAGACAACCACGTACACTGACTCACTCTGGAAAAATTTTCAAACTTAGGGCGAGTTGTTTTGGAAAAAATTACGTGTGAGAAAGTCATCACAACGTCAATCGACTCAATTTTCCATAAATTGGGTTGTTTCATCGTCCGTCAAGAGCAAATTCAACGAAATATTCATGAAAATGTGATCACCCGAAATCGGCCGGTTAACGCGATCCGCCATTTTGTTAGAGAATGACGCATGCGCAAACGTCACAATTGCGATGTGACAGATTGTATGCACTACAGTGTACCGATTAATGGTGATAACGACCCGACTATTTTGGCAAATAACGCAAATAAAACCTAACGATTAAAATTTATGAAGTTAACGGTTTTGTGGGAAGAAGTTTAGATACCTTTTCTACATATAATATTGTCGAAATTCGCTTTTATATCGTTGGTTTCAGTGATTGAAAATGATAAATAAACTGGTAAAAACATTCATAAGGTGCAAGTTTGTTTCTCTTGTCTACCAATGTATCAGAAACTATTGCCGACTGAAAAAAATGATATTTTAACAAACATTCTTCATGTGATTGACATTTTCGATCAAGTGAGACAGATACTTGAGTCGGCGAATTTCAAGAGCCGGAATAACAGAAAAGTATGTACCAGACGATGTATGAGTATGAATGAGGCAAGGAGTCTGTGCCAAGACCGACTTGTTTGGAAGTCCTCTCTGCCTGCCCCCGCGGAACGGCGGGATGGTTTTATACTATAACAACATTTGTGGGCTAGTCTGCCTAATAAATATTATATAGTGTCCACGGGATGTTCATTATATACCCTACCTTTCTACATGATTTCCTACACTGGATTTGAGTCACAGAAAGAGTTCACTTTATAAATAAAGAATAAAGCAATGAACGGACTGGTACCGTCATACTAAGCTGATATCTGCGTGAGGGACAATCGTACCTGTCTGGCCTTTGAACAGACTAGTTACCCTCACGTATGAATGTTTCATAGTTTGGGATGTAGCATAATTAGCATAATTACCTGTAACTGGCATTAAATTTTTTAGAAGACAGTTAAAAACAAATTTCTTTAATTTCAGATATAAAATATGTGCTGAGAAGCAATATCAAAGCTTCATTACCACTAGTCATGGCTGTATAAAATTTACAAATACATAATATTATTAAATGAAATGAGGGCCTCAGCACGGGTTGCGTACCCAGTGAGGCTCACATTACCAAATCATGCTTTATAAAAAAGTTATTCTGATGTATCAATAAAAAATAAAATAAATATATTATAATAAAAAGCCTATTGTTCTCAATATTACAACTTTTTTTAAATAAGAAATAAAACGAAACCATGTTATATAATTTCAAATGCTTATTTATGTATAGGGGAAAAACTTCCACGTTGTAAATTATAAGTAACATCGGTACAATATGTTTTATATATATGTAGTTGTATGTGGGTAGACGGTGCAATGTATATTTGCCATAATACATTGAGAGTGAATATCAAAATAATATACCACTTATATCAAATTAACAGTACATAATAATACGGTTCTTGCTGACGAAAACCGTTTTGTTCATTTCCCTTGAACGTTTAATTTGAGAGTTGATATGGACACATGGAGATAATTTGGTTTCTGCATAGGAACAGCCACCATCCAAAACACAGACTTGTCATAACATCATAAACTCTGTTACATTCCTTCAGTACATATGTATTTTTTTATCTCTTGGACTGCGATGACGCTAAAACAAGTATTAATAATATAATATATATGGTACATGATAAAAAAAACACAAAATTAAGAATTATGTCAGATAATAACAAGAAACTGAGGGTGCTCTCAGTAAAGTTATTCATAGGGCGTTAATTATTAATAACGTTAGGGAAATTCAATAAAGCATTAGAAATATCAAGTATGTATCAATTGTAACCAACCTGGCATAAGGTCAACCTGGACAGTCATATAGTTTGGTTTAACTATAGTTTCCCTGGGCATTATATTGATTTCCTATCTGTTTCCATGATTCTGGTGTCATTTGAGCACCATTTTCTTCAGTGGCTTTTAGGTTATGTTCAGGAAGAACTTCCCATCCTGGAAAAAGATAGAATAAATCAGTAATACGATTGCATGTTACCATATTAACTTTACTAAATACCTAATTAACTGAATACCAATAAAAACTATACTCACTGTTTTATTTATTTTGTAAAAAAATATTACGCACAACATACGAGCAAAGAAATCTGACAGAAGACGGACCTTTGCCCGCCTTCCATAGACAACTTGTGAGTGTTGCGGCCTAAAAATGAATTCCTATCGAATTCTCTGCAATAATTGTCCGATTCGGCGGGGAACACTGGAACGGATTATTCAAATATAACGGAAGCTTTTTCGGAGTTGAAACAACCCAATTTGTATTTGAATAAAATCGACGTGAAGATTTTCTTACATTCAAATAGAACTCGGGAATCTGAATAATTGTTCAGTTTTGCCGAAACAACTCGCCCTTAGAGTCACTATCAATTGAAGAATGTAGTAAACCACTGAAGTTATAATCTAATGTACATTTTAATACTTGTAATTGTCTTCCAGTTACCTAATTTTTTTCTGAGATACATAGCTGATTATGAGAAAATTTGTAATTACAGTCATGGTTATAATGATCACGGCTATAGCGAGTTCATGGCTATAATGAGCAATTACCAAATGATATTTTAGTTCAGCCTCATCTTCATATAATTTTTTACTGTTATAACGAGGTCGATTCACTGATATACCAAGCAAATAATTTTGTCAACTCTATTTCTGAATACATGAATGGGTCGGTGAGTCTGAAAAATAGTTGGGAATTATTCAAGAATTTCCTATCAAAAATTACAAAATTCAGTATCAAAAATTCACACCGTGCAGGGATGAAGGTACTCGTAACTAAGTACCTTCATCAACTTATTTGGTTTTTAAAACAAAATTGTCGATGAGTTGTAATACAAGAGACGCTCAAATTTTGCTTGACTTTCGCAGATTTTATGACAATTTTACATTGTGCCTGATGGATAGCAATGGTTCACATAGCCGACAATCTTACACAGGTAGTGACATAAAAATATCTATTTGTAAATGTGTACAGATACCGTAAAAATAATATAATACCGTAAAACACACGTATTCAAGCAATAATATTGTGGTGTGGAAGTAATCTGTAAACCGTATCCATAATGCTAGAACGTACATTCTTTCCTCGCATGCGCACTGAGACCCGCAAGCCAATATCTTCATAACATACTCTCAAATATTTTTCCAATTCCACATTAAAATACTATAAACAAAAGAAGTTTGTAAACAGCCCACTGCAAATTATTGGTTGATAATGGCATCCCTTGGAACACATTGACCTCATAAGAGGTTGAATGGTTTTTGCAAAGATATCAATATAAAACCGGAAAAAAATAATGGTCTAGTATTTAATTATTGAAGACAATTTCAGTGATTCCTAAATGAAAATCGGAAACAGAAAAATCAGAAGAAGATACAGTCACATCTAGGACTCAAATTCAGGACCGTTGCCTTGCCGGGGCACCGCTCTACCAACTGAGCTAATATCTCCTTGCTCTATTGCCTCTATCTCCTTCGGTCATATTTAACTGTATCATACTTCCAATAAGAACTATCGAGCATTGTCTTCATATTTTCTCACCGCATATTTTTACTGGCAACTATCTTTATGTATGATCGCAAGATTCAGCCCAAACTAAATGCAATCTAGACAGTGTCTTTAGATAAACATATCATATATTTATTTTAACGTGCAACATCTATTGACTTTTCTGCAAGTCCAGGATGAATATTTTATTTTTTGGAATAACTTGAGTAAAACCTCAAAATGTAATATTTAATTATTGAAGACAATATTAGTGATTCCTAAACGAAAATCTGAAACAGAAAAAGATACGGTCACATCTGGGACTCGAAAACCAGGCCGGGGCACCGCTCTGCAGGGTGGTAAAAACATCGTAAACACCACAAAAGAATCCTACTACAAAAATAAAATAGAAGCATTTAACGAAAATCGTAAAAAAATATGGCAAATTATAAACAAAGTGACCAATTCTAAATCCACCAGTATACATCAAAAATCGATGAACTGAACATAAACATGGCTCCCACTCTATATGCCGAAAAAAAACCCTTACAACATTCTTGATCATGTTAATGATTTTTTTACAATTATTGGATCAAAATTAGCAAAACAAATTATACTACATGTTAATAATGCAGTTGAACCAAATTAAGCTCCTATCTAGAAAAGGAACTTAATTTCAAATAAATAACTGCTGATGAAATCAAAAACATAATTACTTCCTTAAATCAATAACTATCGACCGATAAGCCTTCTAAGCACCTTTTCTAAAATATTGAAAGAGGTACAAAAAAAACTTATGATGTATTTAGACGATAATAACTTAATATCGAAATCTCAGTATGGTTTTAGGAAAAACTTGAGTACGGCCAACGCCATAGACGATATCATAAATACGACCACAAAAAACTTAGATGCGTGAAATAAATCTTTGGCAATTTTCATAGATCTGCAAAAGGTTTTTCATACGATAGATCATAAAATCTGTTTCAGGAAACTTTAAGAATTGGGATGTCAAACACAATTCTAAACCTGTTACTAATAAGTTACATGTTATAACGTTCAGTGTGTTAAAATTGAAAAGCGAAAAAGTAAATCTCTCCCAATCAAATACGGAGTACTGCAAGGAAGTGCCTTAGGACCTTTATTAATTCTGATATATATTAATGATATCTGTAACTTACATATCAAAGGAAAAATATTTTTTTTTATTTATTGTTATCAAGTTTAATTTGTAGAATTCTATTTTATTTTTTATATATTCAATAATATTTAGTTTTAGATTTATAAAAACAGTTTATTTTTAAACAGCTGTCACGCGTAATAATAATTACACAGCAGAACTTGTTTAAAAATACACTGTTTTTATAAATCTAATAATAATATTATTGAATATATAAAAAATAAAAATAATTAGTTGTGCCGATGATAGTGTCATTGTATTTAATTTAAGTGATTGGATAACCACGTACAAAGAAGCTAAACAAGGACTTGTCCTTCTGCAAAAATGGCTTAAGCAAAACTCACTCACACTTGATGTTAACAAAACTAAATATTTTACATTTTCTATAACGGCCGGAGGACAGCCAGCTGATGATTATGCTCTTAAATTACATGAGTTTCAAGGGGAAACTTAACTCATGCCACTGCTCCACTATAACACACTTTAGAAGCAAAAAATATCTTGGCATTGAAATCGATGAAAATCTTAGATGGGACTCCCACATAAATAGCATTACAAAGAAACTCCCAAAGAAACGTACGCAATATACTAAGTAAAAATTATCTGTACAAAATCTTCTATGCTCTTTGCCAATCATACAGAATATGGAATTATTGGTTGGGGATCTGCCTCAAACACCCGCATGCAGCTTGTTAAAACACAAAAGTAATAATAAAAATAATCATGAAAGTACCCATAAGAACTACATCAAAAGAAAATTTTAAAAACTATAATGTTTTCAGTTTTATAAAACTCTATGCAAAAATGCTCTACTCAAATTTAAATGTAAGAATGAGTACCCTACTGACCAACACACCTACACTACAAGGAAGAAAACATCAACATCATCAACTGAACATCCCAAAATGAAATACATCTTTTAACCAGAAAAACCATAATATCCATGCTACAGAACTATATAATGCCCTTTCAAATGAAATAAAAAACACCATGGAGATAAAAAAAAGATGCTTAGATTATTTGGGTATAGAGAGTGGATGAACGAAGAAAGAAGTGTTGTGAGATTATGTGATGTGGAAGTGAATGTAGAAGAAGTCGGGGACACCCGAGGAAGACACGGCACAATGAAGTGAGTCAAATACCTACAAAATGTACTTTTTCAATTATTGTTTCCACCTTGAAACTACAACCAATTTACTAGAATTCACAATCACAAAACTTTACTCCCATCCATTAATTCATCCAACGGAGCAACTCCGGGTTCATTTCAGCTATTTATATAAAGGAGGTTGGCTGTGGTGGCCGGCGTTTGTTTGAATTTTATACAAATTAATAGTTTCATTCCGAGATTGATGAAATTTTGCACAATTGACCTTCAAAACAAGAGGAACATTACTGTCTAAGTCTAAATTTTAAAAACTCTGCCTGATTTTACAGCCTGAGCAACGCCGGGGAATGCAGCTAGTTTCTATATAAAATTTAAATTATGCATGTAATAGTCAGAATACTTACGGAGGGAAATAATTATACTGAGTCAGTGGACATCTTCAATTTATAAGTATAAAAGATTGTTACTGAGGCAGTTTAGTTACGTATAATAAATAAAAGTCCCTAAAAAGGGAGTTATAAATAAATTGAAAAAAACTCCTCCGAAAGCAACTATTCGTGTTAGTTGCTAAATCCTATTTTTCAATCTAGCCAACATACTTCAGTGTAAGATTCAACGCAGGTTTAGTTGTCACCCTAGGCTTAGCCCGGTTCAGTTAAACGGTGCAAAATATTTATTATTCTGGGAACTAAACCTGTTCTTTGCTTTTGCATTATTGTGTTTCTGAGAAGGAACAAATTATTTAAGATTGTTCATCTTTTGCAGCGGCAGCATACCGGTTGCAGGGCGCTGTAATATAGTATAAGTTCAGAACCAATATATATATATATATAAAACAGTAAAATTACACTTCAGCTCAGCGTAATTCAATAGTTTTATTTTTCAATCTGTCCAAAAAGAAAGTGTTATGCTAGATGCATCACGTCAGATGTGCTATATTTGACACAAAGCTGGGCTACTACATACATATTTATGTTCAACAATAATAATTATAGTATGTACCTAACTACTCTATTTATATACCTAAATAAGGTATGTTTCAATGATTGTGGTTAAATAGAAATGTAGGTACATATTACAGTTTTATTCATTCAACTTCAAACTCTGTAAACATTTTTTATCAGGATAATTCAACCACTATGGAAAGAGAATGAGATAAGCAACAATGTATACCTATTGCCAAGTAGGCAACACTTTTTTTATTTGATGACACAACATAAATACAATAGTTCATTATAACCAACAATAACATAAAGAAAATAAAATAAATTATTATAAATCTAAGTTCGGTCTATTTTTAATTGGATAGTAACATTTTGACATTATTAGATCTAATAACTACTACTGCAGTTAAGTAAGTGGGTTTTAAAGAATAAATTACTTAAATTAAAAGATTTAAAAAGGAGATAAATACCCGGCCAGGTTTGTTTGCTGTTACTACGTTGTTGGAACCAGATGCATAAGCCCTTGGTTGGATGTTTTACGTAGCCATTGATAGTAACACCATACTTCTGTATGCCAAATAAGCATGTGGCACACCTGTCCATCTCAAAAAGGTCTGGGTAGCCGGGAGCGCTGACGGCGTAACACTGGAAACCATCAACACATATATATAAGCAAGTGGCACACCTGTCCATCTTAAATGAGTCTGGGTAGCCGGGAGCGCTGACGGCGTAACACTGGAAACCATCAACACATATATATAAGCAAGTGGCACACCTGTCCATCTTAAATGAGTCTGGGTAGCCGGGAGCGCTGACGGCGTAACACTGGAAACCATCAACACCGCTTTGTAGGACTCACTGAATTGCCAAATAGTTGGGCATTCACATAACTTTTGCAAGGAAACAAACAGATGTTCACATTGCATAGGACACGTGCCACCGCAGCATCCAGATGTGCCACCTGCACACTTTTTGGTAAGCCCACCACTTTGGGGTTTCGTTTTAACGATTTAGGAATTCTGAGAGTAAAAGTATAGAAAGATATATCTGTACCCGAGAGGCATACGGATGCAAGCCCAAAACACGAAATGTTAAGGAGAGCCGAAAACTTGTGTTTTTAGCAAATCTCTTTATTTCTACAAATATTTTGATTGACAATTGAAAAAAACAATATTTCTGAGAGATTTGCTAAAAATACAGGTTTTCGGCTCTCCTGAACATTTCGTGTTTTGGGCCTGCGTTCATATGCTTTTCTCGTACAGATATATGTATTCAGAATCAGTGTTTTTTTATCTACACATATTTAAATACCTCAAATCCTTACTCTCAAATTCCTTACTCTTAGAAACTTCAGGAAGGGAAATTATGATGAATGTCTTTAGGATCAATTGTCCTTTATTTGGATAATTCTTCTTTAAAATAAAAATGTGAATAGCAGGTTCTTGAAATTATTTTACCAAATCAAAAAATCAATACCCTGCCTGATTTAATCCGCAATTAATTGATGATAAACTTAAGGCTAAAAAAACATAGTAATGAGTCAGATTGAAGAGAATTCTCTAATTTAAGGAAAATGCAAAGTGAATGTTATAAATCATGTACCTACCATCTACCAAAAGTGTTCTGCGAGGTAATTTATTTATTTAGCATTAACGGCACATCTCAAACATATTTTTACACGCCATTTACATACAAGTTATTTTTTAAGTGTACCATATGTTGTAACATAGAAAGATGAAAGAAAAGATATATTAAAATATGTATTATCGAGCAAGTAAATTTTTTTCAACCACAAAAATAACCCAGTTTCAAATATTTTAGGTTGTACCTATCGCGGACTTTATTTTAGAAAATGTAATCAGCTATCTGAATACGAAAAAATATATATTCCTTACAGATAGCTTGAAGGCGGCGTATTAGCAAATGTAAGAAATTAACAGTGTTATATGCTTCAATCAAAGTTTCTGACGTCATCCTTCACACTAATCCCAATCATGACGTCATCCAGTGTGTGATACACTATCAACCAATACATGTATCGCAGGCTAACACAATGCACGCGACCGGCACATGATAATTATTGATTTGTTGGTTAAAATCACGCATTGTTACTTGGTACGCGCGACAAACTCTTCAAGTATGGGTTATTTATTTAGGATTGTCTAATTCAGAGTTGTATTACATCCTCAAAATATCCAAATAATTGCGGAAATTACATTTTTCAATATGTATGTGTACAGAATCCAACACTTTTTTGTTATTTATTAGTCCTTTACCAGTTTCAGACCTGGTTCATAAAAAAAAATTTTTTGGTGACGGCTATGTATTCAAATTACAACACCTCGGTAACAAAAAAAACGCTCTCCACTGGTTTCGCTTACGACTTTAGAAGCTTGTATGCAAAGTTTACACCAAGTTGGATTGTTAAGTTCATCTTCATATCGTTGGGGCGGTACATATAAAAATCAAACTCAAACAATTTACATATCACAAAAACTAATAATAAAAACCATATTAAAAAAACCCTATTCATATTCGTCCGAACTTTTATTCGAACAATTTAAGGTCAGAAAATTAAGTGCATTATACTTCTACCATGCAACATTACAAATTTATAAAAACTATATTCAAAATAAAATTGCACCCTTTAAAAATAACAGAATTCTTAGACAAACATCAATACTTCCTACTCCTAAATGTAAAAAAACAATAGGACAGTTCAACAATGAATATCTCGGAGTTAAATTTTTTAACTCATTACCAGAAAAAATTAGAAACATGAATGCAAATATAAACGAATTCAAAAGCCACCTTAAAAAGTATTCCGAACAGTAGAACTGAATCGTACCAAATATAAACCAATATAACAACACCCCCATACACACAAGCCCTGCTTATTTATGGGGGTACATCAAATACTTATATTATGTAATTAATAACCGTACTATATTGTGTAATTATATTATGTAATTGTTATATTATGTAATTCGTGTATCTTTTTTTTACTAATAAAAAAATAAAAAATAAAAAAAATATATATCTTCATAGCTGTTTAGGCTTTCCTATTGGCCGATAGATGAGCAAACTACATTACGGGATTTGAGGGATAATTTTGTGCTGTTTTACATTGTAGGGAACATGCATTTATATTATCTAGGCTTTCTAAGCAAGGCGGCAGAATTCAAAGAGGAGTTGTATTGTGAATTTACTCCAAGGTGGGGGTATTTTCAGAATGAATCTTTAACCACGGGAACTTTACCTGACGTGGAAAGAAGCACATGTGGTACAAAAAGCTCACAAATATCTTCCTCACTGAGCATTATCATGGAATATTCTAGAGCAGGGGTGGGAAACCTGCAGCCCGCGAGGATTGTATAATACGTCTGTCTCGACACAGGTGTACCCTAGTGAGACAGATGTCGAAAAAAATATGTAAAAAAAACTTTATATTGATAAATAAATAAAAATAAAAGCGAAAAAAGAATATAAAAAAATTACTAAGGGGTTATATCCAGTCAGGAGGCCCAAAAAAAGGAATTTTTCAGTTTACTGGGAAAGAGTTTTAAATTTATTAAAGTAAAAATTTGTACACATATTATGGTAACTTTTAACAGTATTTTAAGAATTTTTATTTGTTAAAATAATAATTTTGAAAGCTGCTACGGCTGATCTCCAGAAACTCCTCTCAAAAAAAGCATCTTGCGGTGACCATCATATCTCTGGAATGGATCATCTAAAATGAAAAAACCAAACAGAATTTCGTTATAATAATAAATATTCCTCTAATTAATCGAAGGACAGAGCAAAATAATTTTTTTTGACAAAATGGCGGATTCTCAAAAAAAAATAATCGACTTTTTACTAAAATGTTGGCCTTGATATTGTTTATAAAAAAAAATATATATATATATATACACGGTGTCCGGAAACTCGTAGTACAAGCGGGAAACTGGTGAATCTACATCACATTTGGAGTCGATTTTGTAGTATATTTTTTTTTGATTTGAGCTTTCGTTTTCGAGTAAATCGAGTCAGAAGTTGATTTTTTTTTGATCAAATTCTTATAAATTATTGCTGAAGATCAAAGTACCCAACTAATTAAAACTATTTAAAAGTAAAACAAATAAAGAAACCCGGATTTAAAGCATTATTTTGAAATCACCCTTCATTTAATCCGGTGTAATCATAAAATATTTCTGCTCTGCAGGGTTAAAACATCTGTTCTTCTAATATTCATACCTATCTCTGACATATTCGCAAAATATAGCTTTCTCTAGTATGTTGGGTTCTATTAACATATGAAGGAAAGAGACGCACGATAGTTTTCAAATAGTGTACAGTATTCTAAGCAGATGTCCCTTTTCTGATAAATCGTAAGTAGGTCATTGTTGATTTATGGGTCACCGCAGGTGGCCGTATTTATGGGATTTTTTATACATTGTTTACATTGCATTTTGCTTTAAGAAGTTTTCTCGTTAATTTAAACATAAAAGCGAATTGTGGGCGAAATTTGTGTGTTTTAAAACGCGTTATTATTGTTTTGATATTGATACTTTAAGATTTATCATCGATGCCTTCGACATGTTTGAAAACAGTTGTACGTTTTTAATGTTTTGATTTTGAGACTTATCATCGATGCCTTCGACGAGATAAAAATTAACTCCGACATGATTCAAAGAGTGCAATAATCAATCATCAGACGGACCCAACTGTGCTTGGAAATTAACGGTAAACATTTTAAATAATTTTTGTGACTTGAGTGTTTGGGTTTTGAATTGGAGCTCATCGCTACATATTGTGAGTACCTACCTATGCTAATAATAATTCCTATCCGTTGCGTCGACGTCGTCACATCGAATAACGAAAAAATTTTAACCCTGAAATAGCCGAAAAATATTGGTTTTTGTTTTTTTTTTTTTGTGAAAATGCTCAAATCAAAAAACTTTATGTTTATTTGGGTTTCCCATGTGGTGTAGATTCTCCAGTTTCCCGCTTGTACTATGAGTTTCCGGACACCGTGTATATATATATATATATATATATATTAATCGGTGAGAACAGGCCTTCGATTAATAACTATAAAATATACTTAAGAAGCTTGTGTTAAAATTTGAGACTGATCGGTTCAGCCGTTTCCGAGTAATCTTGGTCACTGACTTTAAAAACAGTTTTGAGAAAAACGCGTTTAAAGTTTGAAAAGCTCTTTAATAGAGTAAAAAAAATTTTTTTTTCAACTTACATCGAGTCGTCTATTCCAGGGCCATATAATACACCCTCCGCTCTTTCGGCAGCTACTAATAACTCGAGTTGGTGTTGTCTGCGGACCATTCTTCCCACTCGTGTGCTCTCATGTGCTCTGCGGTTCCAGACGGCCACCCCTGTTCATCCTCTCTTTCGGAGTATGAATGCGCATTGGGCCCAAAAAACCCTTATTGCATTCATATAATACAATAATGATGTTGTACCTTCATTAAATATGCCGGCAGCTATGTATGCAGCCATTTCTACAGTTTTCGAACTGGCCGGAACTATTTTTGGAGAGATTTTCCATATCAGTTGATTGTAGCTCTCGTTGTTGTTTTGGGTGAAACCACCCACACATCTTTCTAATAATTTCTCATTGCTGAGATCTGTATAAATGGGAAGTATAGTCTCAGCAACATCTTGTGGTAATGACAGATGATCATGCTTGAAAGTGGGTAATTCATTGGCAGCTACTGCCTGTTGCCAACTCTACCATGACTCAGGTTCGATCGGGCACTTCTTGTGACACGTCTTTACAAATATGCGTGTACTTCGAAAATAATAGCCGGATTGACTTGAAAGTTTCTGTGTGTGTACTTAAATAAATGTACATTACGAAAATGAAGTTAAAAAAAACCTTTTTTTGAAAATTCTAACTGTATGTAACCCCATAAGACATTATAACAAAACCCAGAGAAAGGTATAACATAGCCGACAGATACTTATGTATACACCTAAGTTACTAGAAATTAGTTTAGACACAAATAAATAGACAATCCAACATCCCTATTTAATCTTGTTATTTACTATTAATATTTAGTTTTTAATATAAGTTGGAAACTCGCACAAGGATTACCTCTCAAGTTAAAACCAGTTTTGTGTTGAGAATGAAACAGTAAAATTTCCGTAGTGGATTCATCTGGCGCATTTTGAAGGAAAACATTATTGTGTTTGAAGTGCAGTTATAAAATATACAGACTGTATGCTGCAAAAATCGGTATAATCATTTTCATGTGCTGGGTGTAGTTTTAATCAAAGCTGTGGACTTGCACAAAGATTCAATCAAATCAAGATTAATACACTTAAAATTAGATTGATATAATATGTTTGAAAAATAATTCATCACAATACTACATTATGTCTTAGCAAAATTGAAATAAAAGTTCCCAATTCCTTTTGTTTAAGACGCCATAGCATGATTCACCTGAATACATTTAAAAATAATGCTGCCTATTTTAGCCCTCT
This sequence comes from Hesperophylax magnus, assembly GCA_026573805.1. Classification (NCBI taxonomy): domain Eukaryota; kingdom Metazoa; phylum Arthropoda; class Insecta; order Trichoptera; family Limnephilidae; genus Hesperophylax; species Hesperophylax magnus. The sequence continues at coordinate 744,761 of JAIUSX010000134.1, forward strand.
GACCCAAATGTGTCCTCTATACAGGGTGTCCGGGGGTAAAGTACACAAACTCCGAGAGGTGATTCTACATGATGGTAGAAGTAAAAAAGAAAAAAAACTTTTTTCGAAATTCCATTGTTTTTTTAATGTAAAATCTTGTGCACCCGTTCAGATGATATCCCACAAGCCTCAGCAATATCGTTAACAATAAATTGACGATCTTCCATCACTTTAGCTCCTTAGTACAACCAATACATGAATATACATCTTTAGTGGTTAGGGATGGCATCCGGGGGAATATCCAAATCTATATTGTTTGGCACATTTATAAACTAATTGCATGTAACTCTTAAAGATTGGGATAAAGATGCATGTAATTATTGCAATAACTCCTGTTTACTTATCATCCCAAAGCTGTAATAATTGGAGAATGAAGGCTGTCTTATGAATTTCAGTGAGGTTATTTTTTGTAATAGATAAAACAAAAATGAAATGCCAGTGAAGTATGTAAAAAATGAAAACTGATCAAATTGGTTAGTGGCAAATTTTGTATGCGGAAGAAATCTAGTATGTGAGGTCACACTGTTCAAATATTGAGGTTAATTTTATAAGCAAGCGTAGAACGGACCATACTGAAGAACGTCTCAGGGACAATTGAAAATTGTAAATGGCTGGAGTTGCAACCAGTATACAAATGAATTAATTGTAATAACATTAACAGTGAACATGAACACGCTGAAAATACATATCCTGGCAAAAGAAAATATCATGTAAGTTACAATGCCAACTAAGACCGCCCCCTTGGGGGCCGGTGAGGAGTCCAGAGTCTGCGCGGAGAAGTAAAGTAAGGTAATGGTTAGCAGCGCAGTCCATTGTGAGACTTTTCTGTACGAGGTGTGAACTCAATTAGGTTTATATCAGGGAGCAGGCTATCAAGCATTTAACATTTTTACCGCATTCGCAGGTTAAAAACCCAGCAAGGTGCATTTTAAGTAAGGCAAAAGGAGCTAAGTCTGCCTAAAATTTTATGGATATTTTGTGTCAAAACTCATCTTGTAGCACCTTACCCTTTCACTTATTAATAATCAATCAATTAATTAAAGTGAAAATTATACCTCGTCTCTCCAACCCCGCAGAGTGGACAAGCAGTCATCCTGCTTCAATTGCTGTAAGACATTGGCTACACGAGTTGTTCGCTCCCGATAGTCCCTGAAGGCCGGGTTCAATTCTATACACTTCCCCGATACATGGAACACCTTAAAAAGATTTACAACATTGACTGTCAAACAAATTCACTCGAATTCGGTCTAACTTGTGTTTTAATGGAGGACTTAGCCAGCCGAGGAATTGAACACACTACGCCTGGGTGGGACCCAAACGCGATGCCAACTCAGCCACTGACCGGTATACAGATTATTATCTCTATTCGTGCAAAAACTGTAGAGGCCAAAAGATAATTTAAAAAATATAAGCTTGTGTTGACGAAAATTCTAAGGTATAAGAATACACCGGAAACAAGATTTAAATATATAATAAAATGTTTAAAGTAGATAATACATGTCAAAATGTTTGATATCAATGAAAATCCATAAATAAGTCAATGGGTAAATTTACCTCAGGGTACCTTACGAGATGTTTTACGATATCCGGTCGAACTAAGCCGACTTGAAGCCCTTCTACGATGAAAGGTTTACATTGTCCGTGTCGGAGACCTTTGAAGAGAAAAAATCACAAAACAAAACACATCAAAAGATATCAACTTATAAATTGAGTATTGAAAAAATGGAGATCAATATACCGATAAATGGTAATTTTTCAAGGACACTTAGTGAGTAAAGTATGCAAAACTGTTAATAAATTTTTAAACAAATAAAAATTGTTAAATTAAATACCTGACAGGTAAAAACAATTGAATTTTTGAGCCAAATTTAGAAGATTTGACACATTAAGCTCTGAAGCGGCCATCACTATTTTCATTTGGTATTGAATTCAGTGCTGCCAGTTGCTGGCACTCGTTATGATTCAACCCAAGGTTGATAGAAAATATCGAAAATATATTATATTTCGCTAACATAGGCACTTTTCGGAAAAAAAATGCATCGGGCCGCTCGCATGCTCGTGACGTAGCTCGAAGTCCGAAAGGAACAATCTTCTTCACTTTTCACCAGGTATATAATATTCTTTTTTTATATGTCAAAGTCAATTTCTTCATACTTGTGTTTGTACATACGAGTCAGATTAAAGTCGATATATATATATATTTAAATAGTGTGGTATAAAAAGATTTTATTTTTATTAATCTACCAATTTCCCTTACTAATTTCTGAGTAAAGTGATAGCAATTGTTAATGGTTATTACCCTTTTAAAAGTTTCCCTAATTAATGTGTTGTTTATGTTTGACTAAAGGTCATCATTCTAATCGAGGATTAGAAAAATGACATTTAACAATTAACAATTGCAGTCACTTTACTCAGAAATTAGTAAGGGAAATCAGTATATAATCCGGCAACACATGGAAACAGTGGGTAAAAAAAACTAGGACAAGGCTTAACTTAATTAATAAGCTAGTTGGAACTAGCTGGGGATGTGATGCTAGCAAGCTCAGAACAGCATCCATTGCCCTCAACTGCTGAATACTGTGCTCCAGTATGGGCTATAAGCGCGCACACTTCCATGGTAGACGTTCAGCTTAATGCCCCAAAACGCGAACCATCAGAGGGACTTTAAAATCTACTCCTCGCCCTTGGCTCCCCGTACTTGCAAACACAACCCCGCCAAACATCAGGCGAGAAATTGCAACACTGAGGGAATACAAGAAGGCGCTGCAAAAAAGCGCAATACCTTGGCACGAAGATGTCGTCTCCCACCCGGCATGCCGCTTGAAGTCCAAAAAGCCCTTCTGGGCGGAAGGAGAGAGGCTCCTCCGATTACCTCTCACCTCAAAAGATAGGTGGAAACTTGAGTGGCAAACGGCCAACGTGGGAAATCTCATACAGGACCCCACCGAGAGACAGCCTGGGTTCTCATTGCCTCGCAAAACCTGGTCCGCCATCAATAGGTTAAGGTGCTCCCATAGCCGCTGTGCCCACATGATGCACAGATGGGGCCTTAAAGAGTCGGTGATGTGTGAATGTGGTGCGGTGCAGACCACCGAACATGTGGTCAACAAATTCCCGCTCCATTCATTCCCCGGCGGGATTGATGAGGTCCACATGGCGACGCCTGAGGCCCTAGACTGGCTCGAAGACCTAGATGTCCCCCTCTGACCCCCAACCATACGAAAGAAGAAGAAGAAGTAGATAATTGAAAATAAAGCAATAAAACATTTTATTGCAAACACCTATCTAGTAATATAAATGCATCGTCTGTAAGTGGTAATGCCACAGTTTAATAATGCCTTCAGAGGGCGAAACAGCTGTCACACGCAATAATAATTCAACTTGTTTATAAATAAACTGTTTTATATGCTCAATATAAATTTTTAATTTCTTTTATTTTATTATTGAGTGTATAAATAAATTAAACATCAAAACAATAAACAAAAGATTTTCAATTCCCCACAAGTTCCTTTACCCCAAAAATGAAAAAAAAAATAATTTAGCTCTTTTTATTATCTAGTCATTTTTCGATTTTCTTTTTCGTTCAGAATTTAAAAAATATTTTTTTTTTAATTTGCTGCGAACGAAAATATAAGACATTCTCACAATTATAGTAAACATTTTGTTTTGATATACATAGTTGGATAATCAAGAAATACACAGAATGTCAGCATTTTCCACACAAAAAGGTTTTCCTCGCAAAAATCCCAATTATTGAAAATATAAGAAATTCCTCACAATTTTGGGAATTATTCATAAATTGGCAACCCTGATATGGATGATGTACAGAACGGGAGGGGAGTCGCTATATGCACAGCGACTAGTCGACAGGGGGCGTGGCCAACATATCCGAGCACACCCGAGCTTTTTTTTAATGTTAAATTCCGTCAAATTAGTATTTACCTAATATGCATGCATTGTGTGCGTTGTGATTGAAATTTATTAGCTGGATTTTATTTTTTTACGTTCAAATTTTATTTAAGTTAACTATTTCTGCGATGTTGAGCGGCTACGCTAAGTTTGTGTAACATGGTTTATGATGAAAAAGAAAATGCCCCCTTTATACCGCCTGCTCGCGTCAAGGCAAGAAAAACATCCCAGTTTTCAATTAGTTTAGCGGCTACGCTAGGTTTGTGTAACATGGCTTGTGATTCAAAAGAAATTGTCCCTTTTATACCGCCTGCTCGCGTCAAGGCAAGAAAAACATCCCAATTTTCAATTAGTTTAGCGGCTACGCTAGGTTTGTGTAACATGGTTTGTGATTCAAAAGAAAGTGTCCCTTTTGTACCGCCTGCTCGCGTCAAGGCAAGAAAAACATCCCAGTTTTCAATTAGTTTAGCGGCTACGCTAGGTTTGTGTAACATGGTTTGTGATTCAAAAGAAAGTGTCCCTTTTGTACCGCCTGCTCGCGTCAAGGCAAGAAAAACATCCCAGTTTTCAAATAGTTTAGCGGCTACGCTAGGTTTGTGTAACATGGTTTGTGATTCAAAAGAAATTCAGGCTTGTTGAAGCTGGAGTTTCCTCAGTACGAGATGTGTCTATTGTTGGAGCAATTTACTAAACATAAATTTCAGGATGAGGCAGAACCTGATCGGCTCAATTCAGGGTTTATCTGTCATGTTTTTAAAGGGGTTGGTTCCCTCAATGTTTATATTTCCTTTGTGTGGTGTAATGTATTATTTTCCATTCATAAAATAATATCAAATATGCAGCTTATATGTATCAATTTAAATTCAGTTTTTTTGTAATATTTATATTTTTGTAATACCTGCATCAACTGTAAAGCGCCCCTGAAGTGATATCTCACAAAAGCGGCGCTATAAAAATTGTCCTATAAATAAATGTATCAATGAATTGCCCAACTTCCTTCATTGCTCACTTTTCCTTCAACATGCTATATGGCATCCAAATTTTCACATTGATTCCAAATAATGCTAGTTTTACTTTCCCATAGGTGTACTGTTTTATAATGTAAAAAGATTAGATACTTTGAGTATATATAGGCCTAATACGAATCTGTACAAAAGTTGAACATAGGACCTACCACAAGTCTTTTATTGTCCAAAAGTTAATTATATTTGCAGGAATTAGAATGTGGTTGCCATACCAAACAGTCTTTATTAAGGCTTTGGAATCGACTTTATGATATTGGTCCTACAGTAATGTAATCTAACCAAATGAAATCAAGGTGCAAGAATCGTATTAAATGAAAGATGAAAATTAGCTATCGGCTGCTCGGCAATATTCGGAAATGCTCGGCCGTGACGTCACAAAAAAAATCTGAACGGAGAACCAATTTCAAATAAAGCGCCGAAACACTCACTTCGGGTATGCTCGGAAATTTTGGCCACGCCCCCTGTCGATTAGTCGCTGTGCATATAGCGACTCCCGGTTATTTATGGGAGCACGTACGAGTACGCACTTTCGATCACGATCAGGGGGGTCTAATTCTAGTTTATATATAGTTCTTCTTTTTTATTACACACTTGACATCATAATGAATATTTTCTCAACACATTCTTTACATTTATTTGTGCGTATATACTCTTGAATTTGGTGTTTTTATTTGTTATTATTATACCCTATTTATTTATCAGGTGCCAATATGTATTGTTAAAACAATAACCTATTGTTAAATTTACTTTTCTGTTTACACTGTTACATTCTTTATGTTGTGTACTATTCCTAAGTTAAAAATATCTAAAAGGCATATAAAGTTTTTAAAACTAAAAAGTATATACTTACTATTTATATATGAAAGGTATAAATATTTAAGTAATAAGATAAGTAGGAGGGAAACAAAAATAATAATAATGTAATTAGACGCTAATACAGCTAAAACAGTAGGTTGAATCGTTGACTGCCTTATTGACAATATTTTTTTTCAATAGCTTTGGATGTTGAAAGAAAATAACTATCATTTCCAACAGCTAGTTATATATTATATATCACTCCAATGTTTAAGTTAAGTTAAGTTTATTTAATTGTATCCAGAGGAAATTGTTGTCTGGATCTACTATATTGTCGATTAAATATATTATATATTGATACAGTAATTTCTTCTAAATGTGTTTTGTGCTTATATTATTGTATTTCATGTTTATATTCAAAAAATAAAATTATTGTACATGTAATTATGAGTTTGTTTTTCAGCTTCCTTTTGATAAAACGCTGTCCTGAGAAAATGAGCTGTAAAGGATGATACTTTAAAGGTCATTTCTTTCTTAAGACAGGGCTTTGTCAGATGGAACCTTGTGGTCTTGGGTGACATTTTACATATATTTTAGGCTAATGAATTGGGTTTTCGGTAGGTTCCGAAGCAGAATTAAATTGTCTATGGTTGCGCCTTTTTTTAAAATTTCCTCTATCCTTTGTCGATGGTGTGGTGTGACGTCAGCGATGCGTGGTGTCTACAAATTTGCCAGATCTAAGGTTAAAACTTGACCAAACCAAACGTATGGAAAGAGGGCGGAGTTATCAATCTATAGATAGTTGATTTATGATCACGATCACAATAAAGTTTTTTGTTTATGTGGTTGTGTCAGATCATATCAGTTTAAGGTGTATGTTAAGGTGTTATTTCGTTTATTGTGTCCGTGCTGTGAAAAAAATTGTTGATTTCTACAATAATTATATTTAATTTTAAAATGTATCTCCATTTTCCACATGAAAAGTTTCCACAGAATTTAAATGCATTTTACGAATGCAGTCTGAGACAGTAGAAATATTTCTCAGAAATAAGTGTATATTGGAAAAGATTGTCGTGGAATATAATACTATTAATATAATTATTGATGGAGAACACCCCTCCGTTCAAAATATAATTAAGAAAACAAAATGCATAACTATTAACAGGATGACAGGTACACGATGTATTTTAATAACATTGAATTGAATTTGAATTAGTAACTGTCATGTCTTTAAGATATTTTATTTAAATATTGAAAATATAATATTATGAAAAACAATATTGATCGTGTTTGCAGATCATTCTCTGTCATTTTGAAATGTCAGAAATAAAACATAAATCACAAATTCTGGCCACAATAGACCATTTACGAGGGCGCAAAGCGAGGCCGGATATTGACCGTATTTGTACGTTTATGTCCAAGCGGTTCAAAGTCGGAACGAAGGAAACAAAAGCCGAACTGAAAAGGTGCATCAACACACAAGCCGTGTTCAAAGTCGTCTACAAAGGCAATGTTAGTTACAGGAACGCCGCTAGGAAAAGGAAAGAAGTGAAAAGCGCAACTCTGGAAAAAAGTTTGTTCATTTTAGTTACCTATTTACATCGAATATAATATTCTTTATTTGTAAGGCTGGTTAATATAGCTCTGTGAGCATTCGCTTTAAATTTATGAAGTCTATAAATTACTATACATTGTTTCATCAATTTATTATTACTGTTGAATAAAGGCTAAACATAACTTAATTGGTCTTGACAGAACTAAGATTTCATCCGACTGAAAAGACTGTAAACTTCATGCTGAATATAAAAAGAATATTTTTCTGTCCATTCAATGTTTATGTGTGCTTTTATTTATTTAATATCAATCTTAAAGCAAAATATTTTCATTTGATTTTTTTTTTTTTCTGACAATGAAATTTTAAAGCATTCTATCCATATACTTATCTTATGTAATTTTATTTTATTTCCCTCTATTGGTTTCTTCACACGGTGCCAGTATTTAGTTGAGTAGTTAATGGTAACTAAAGTACTGTCCAAACATGCATTTAGAGCCCCCACATACTATAAGGGTGTAACCGGTTGTCATGGAACCACTACAAGGATGCGTGTCCATAAGCGGTCAGTAGCCCCCACCTACAGTACAGGATATGCGCGCCCTCAGTGGAGGCACTCGCCTGTTAAAATTACACACGGTGCCAGTGCCTACGAATTCTACTAGATGTTTTAGTAACCACTAAACTACTCTACTAAATATTGGCAATGTGTGGACAAGCCATGCGTTATAAAGGCTAAAATGCTTGATTTTTAACAAACATTTTAAACGTAAATGGTTTACCGGAGTGCTCGATGCTGGCAATTTATGTTTCATGTTGTTTTAGATAGCCGATGTATTCTTTCATAATCAATTAATTAATTGCATAGCACAGGTTGTAGTAACGTAACACTGTGAAAAACATACATTCTACGAACCTTGTTCAAAACAAATGTTTATCTACCCAAGAACATTAAAAGGCCGAAGGCAATGACCATCATTAAAATTGCTTCTGCTCTGCGGTAAACAAATTGGATGTGTGATTTAACTGAATAGTAAAATATCACTTATTTTTGGAGCTCTGGTTTAACATACCTTCAAAACTGCTTCTAAAGGTCAAACTTGTTCTTTTTCAATGAATAAATGGTGATTTTTAAAACACATTACAGTTTTTTCATCATACTTTGTGATTTATTTTTGCTTGGAAAAGTGATTTTAGCTTACAGTGAGGGTTGTTTGCTTACCTTGTACCTTTTCACAGTATACAGTACAACTTGTATGAATATCTAAAAGTACCTACAATATAATAATATTAATGTTAACTCAAATGACTACCAAACTTTCAAGCAATCGAACTGGAGACATTATAAGTTGGCTGGAGTTCCTGTAACATCAACATGTAAAGTTATAAACATTTAATAATACTATAGATAGCATTTTCTTTTGTTAATCTTCTGAACTTCTACCTACATAGATACTTTTCAGTTCGCTTTAGAATCCATACCCTAGTATAGAGCTGTGTATATTCATGTAACTTTTAATGCTAGTATGTCAGTTTTACTCATATGCATATCATATTTTCATTTTGACATAACCACATTCAAATCTCTCAATATAAAAGAATCAACAATAGTTTGTATCAAGATTTCATATTATTTCATTTCCATTGTACTTTCATCTTACTAGTACCAAAAACCCTAGTATAATAATAATATCTTTATTCCAGGGAATTTAATGGTATCTATGTATTACTGAAAATATGTTCAACATGATTTTTAATCAATTTATGTACTTCTTCAATAATTGCAAAATTACTTTGTGGCGTGATGCCATTTTAAATTAAAAGTTAGTTTTTAATTTAATTCATATACCTAATATAATATACTATCAATAACCTATACCACATTCCTGTAACCTATTCCAGTTTCCTCACACAGCCGTCGGGAAAGGGTGGGTCCCCTCCAATGTTGAAAAGTGTTTTTGTAGGTTGTAGGTAGTTCAGAAATGTTTATCGTGTTATTTAAGTCTGTTTTGTTTTGAGTTCTTTCTTAATTATTGTATCTGAATACAAATTAGTGTTTTCAAATAGTGTGTTTGTATTGATGTATTGTGTTCAAAATATAAGAGAATAATGCGGTTACCTGAGTTGTAAAATAAAATAATGTGACGTATCACTACTAACAATATGTGGCATTATATTGTTCTACTATTTTAAGGACAATCACAATTATTGTTAAATTTTTGTGCTTGCTTATGCTCACCCATTAAAAATGCACGAGTCTAGTTCATATTGTTTATTGTAGACTGAATAATTTCATTTAAACATTTGAGTATGGAAGCTAATTTAGTATTTGTTTTAGACAAAATGAAAACAGAAAAGAGGCTGATGACCACAGCCATGGCGGAGCTCATCTTCTTGGAACCAGACTATCTGGAGCAAGGAGTCCCTCCGAGCAAGCTGCTGAAAGCCATGGCATCCAAGGAGAACTCCACCCTCAGCAGGAAGAGTCTGGAGGGAATCATCGAGAAGGAGATTGAAAGTGGAGGACTTGTAAAGATGCACAACGGCAACTTCACTTTGGGTGCTGGAGATAGACGGCAGGACAGCAGAATGGAGGCATATAGCTTCAATGCAGAATCCAATACAAAGGTATAATTACTAACATCATTCAATTACTCCTCCAATCCTATTCCAATTTGATAACCATTGCATAATTCTTTTAGGTTGCCTCATCAAATAACTCATCATCCACTTCTTCTCCCATGAGACTCAAAGGAAAGCCCGGCAGAAAAAAAGGATCAGGAATGAACAAACTGAATCAGGCAGGCTTCGTCAGAACAGATGTGAAGAAGCTAACAGGCGTCAGAGTGGGAGAAAGGCATAAAAGAGCCAAGAAGGTGTTCGATCCATCGGACAACAATGTTCCTACAAAAAAGAAACGCGGTCGACCTGTGGGTTCTCTCAACAAGTCGACCATTAAGAAGCATTCACCCACTATCCCCGGCAAGAGCCAGAACTTGTATCCCCAGAAGGCGTCTGAGAGCGGGGACACCAGCGAGGAAGAGGACAATGAAACTAACGACAGCCATTCCATTAAATTAGAGCCCAGAGAGAAGGTCACTGGCGGGGTTTGCTCTGTCTGTCGGCAGCATAAGAATGTCAAAGAGAATTCCGGAATGTTGGTGAGCTGTAGGGACTGCAGTAATAAAGGTAATTTCACTTCAAAATTGTGTGACTTGTTGACAGGATAAATAATTAACATGTTCGCGGACATATAAGAAATCACTCAAACAGATATTTTCTAGTGCAAAGGCAAATATTGCACTAGAACTCAAATATTTGTATGATGGGAATAGGTGTCATGTCCCTTTAAAAAAACATGTCTACACCGAAAATGTCCCTGTATGTGAGTAATGTAAATGATTTTTCAATTGATGTGCTTGTTCAAACTTGAGTGAAAAAGACAGCAATAACCGCCATTCTTCCTTACATTTCTGTTCAGTGCATCAAATAGTATCGATCTTTCAGTATTGTTGTGGCGCTATGTACTACATATTTTATTAAAAAACACTTCTTTTCTACTTAATTATTATACAAAATAATTATTTAAGTCGGCGGAGATGGAAAATAATGCATTTAAATTCCAGTTTCGTAAAAATAATGATTTGACTGTTCAAACTTGGTTATAACGATCACGAGGAGACTGACTATCTTGTGCATATTGTTTCAGTTTAAAATCTCACAGTAGCTTACGGAATTGTTATTGGTTTCAATTATAAATTTTTGCTTGTCATAAACCAGTGATACACAACTTTCTGGGGAAGGGGTCCACAAGGGAGTAATTGTTTACCTTACCTTACCTAATTGTCTTGTGACAATGATAACACATGCTACGTCATCACCTAATTGTGATGAGCATTCGAAAGTTATATATTTTAACATTACCTACATAGATATATACTGCATATTAGTCCCAATTCCTCAATAACTTCGGAGCCTGTGGAACAGTGACATCCCCACTGGAGTGCGAAAGGAGGGGAAAATTAGTTACAACTCATACAAAGACACGGAATTTTTTTTTTCCGTGGTATCCCCAATTGCGTTAGGTATGTGGTGTGGGTGAAAGGAGTGGAATATGAATTATTACTTTTTAAATGAAACAATATTACTAACATATTTTATTAACGCCAACCGGTTTGTTTCCGAACAACCATTCCTTCCTCAGGGCAAACATATATTGACTTGACAATCACAAAACATTGATTGGGCTATAAGATAATATTTTTTGAATTATTACGTTCGCCAACACGGAAAAAGTTCCCAACATTACAACTAAAAATATTTAGTATTTTCTTAAATGGAAATATTTTAGTATTACTTAAAACGGAAACCTTTAAAAATATATTAGCTTAACTGTATCTAGGGGACTAATGCGTCGAATTTCCACCCAGGCTTATTGAGTAAACCACTGATAGTCCCTGTGTCCTCGATGTGTATCATTTTGGCACCTAGCCCTGGCTGAGGAGGGCCGGAGATCCGAGGTCGGGGCCCTATGGAAAATTTTGTATATTATTTTTCCAGTTCGGGGCTGAGGGGCCAAAGCTCCGAAGTTGGGATCCTATGGAAAATTTTATAAATTACATACTGGGTCCTCAATGTGTACCATTTTCAGAGCATTCCCAATGATGACATATTATTTCCCTTAAGATATTTATTTCCCATCGGGACTTACTGTGTCGGTCCCTGGCCGGGGTCCCCCACCCCGAAGTGCCTCTCGGGCCTATGCGGAAGTCCTGAACGAGACGACACGTTACATCTGTATCTGCCACTAAACTTGTCACATTTATTATAAAAAATAATAGATTTGTATTTTTGGCGCCAGTTATAGTTAAAAATCGTTTTTTCCTTTAATTTTTTGTTTTGTTCACTATGATTTGTACGGTAGGTATATCAGTTGTAACCTCATTACCTCGTTGTAACAGCCAACAATTATATTATGAATATCTGAAAGCCTGAACTAAAATATCAGTGGTGATCATTATAGCTGTGAATTTTATACGCTATTGTCGTGATCTGTATAACCAAGTTCAAGCCAGTTTTTTTTAAACCTTACTTGTTAATATTATTTAATGAGCAGGCAAGCATTCTGCTGATGTGCTTATATCTGATTTTACAATAAGTTTAACAGTAATTGAGTTGTTTTAAATTATAAAATAAGTTACCTATTTCTTCTCTTCAAACAAGAATCCAATCAAGCTTTAAATTGGTTTATATTAGTAGCATCAGTGACAGTTGTGAAAGTTTATTCCATGCATCCACTACTCTACTTGCAAGGAAGTGTTTCCTAGGATTGAATGCAAAAGGCGTTGTGTTAATGAGTCTGCAGGGGAGGGGGAGGGGGGTATAGGGACTAGTTATAGCAAGTGCCTGGGCACGCTGTGTCTATACGCCGGGTGCGCGTCTGTCCTGTCCGCTTTCTTTATCTTGTTATCAATGAGTTGTATGCAAACTTGCCGCGGAGCACCAAGGGAGTGCACCAAGGGAGTGCACCCGGTGACCGTCGGCCACCTGATATAATTCATTGCATAGAGCCCTGTACTTTAGATCGGGGCGCTTGCCATAACTAGTCCCTTATGCTTTTCGTTTTTCGCTTAAAAACTTAAATCAAGAGATGCGCGCTGTTGTATTGCTATTTCATTCGCACACTCATATACTGTATTGTTGTTTCTTATTGTAATTCAGTGGAAATGAAGTGTTATTTCAGCGCGAATTAAGAATGAGTTTGAATAGTGAAACTTTACCAACATTAATATTTGGTTTCAGCCCACCCGACTTGTTTGAGGGGAGATGGAATGTTAAGACTGAGGCCAGATAATACCTGGCAGTGTCCGCACTGTAAAACCTGTGTTGTTTGCATTGAAACTAATGATGCTGTGAGTAACCCTTTTATGTTACATAAGTTATATTATTCTTTTTAGAGAATTGCATTAATGTTATGTTTTATTAACCTTCCAGCGGATGCTTGTCGTAAATTTTACGTCATTATGTTTTCTCCGTGTAAATGGTGTTTTCTTTTTATAAATGTTAAAATGTTATGGGAATTGCTGTAAGGTAGTACTAGTAGTAAAAATATATATTTGACTTTCTTAAACAAAAAACGAAACGACACACTAAATATGTTAATATTTCAAAACCTTTTATTGACCTATTAGTCAGAATCAAAATTCTCATCCTTACAATTGTGGCAAACCACCTCAACTGCAGAATGGTTCTTGCATGTAAAGGATTTGCAATGGCAACACTTCATTGATGCTTAGGATCTTTTCTTCTCCAGTGCACATTACCGACAAACGCCACATTTTGGAGGTCTTCTTTTTTCTTCTGTTCTTTTTGTTATCGGTTCAACTTCCCGACCATAATTTACTTTGAGAAAAGCACTTATATCTTGCGGTAAATGTTTGACATTTGATCTGAAGATAAAATGCTCTTTCATCATGGTCAATGCCAGATTTTTTAGGAAATTTTTTCGATGCTTTAGAGCCCCTCCTGGATAGGCAAATTTGTATAAAATTTGAGCATTTATGTCGCCAATATTTTTGTTTTTTTTTTTTTTTTATTAGGTACAATATTTTTTACAATTCAAGGTTTTCAGTAATGTAGGTCTCACTGGGTGGCTTGCCCGTGCTGAGGCCTTCATTAGATATTTTTTATTTTTTTTATTTTTTTTTATTATGCTTCCGATTTTGTTGTCCGGGTTAAATCTTCCCCATAGGAAAAACTAAACCCTTCCACTCACTTTTCCACAAATGATCAGCTAGTCAATCAACACTATGCAAGTGCATTATATAAGTAAAATAAATACAAAACAATACAAGAACAACAACACGTCAACTCACCAGAGATCAAATGGGAAAAAAAAATTCACCGACTCCAGATATTTTCATATCAGAGGGTTCGGCTCGGTAGAACTTCTAACAGGGCCTATAAATCCTACTGATCCCTCAACATAAATATTTAAAAAATCTTTCGTTATCCTACATGTATTCAAAATGACCGACTTTTGCATCTTTATATATAAATTTTTTGATAGACCTAATACGCCTAAATTTTTAATGAGAGAGCTAGGTATAATGCCAGTAGCCGAAATAACGAATGGTAATATTTTTATAGTCTGAGAATGCCAAATTCTTTTTATTTCGTTTCCTAAATCTGTGTATTTTCTTATTTTTTCATTAACAGATTTTTGAATGTTACAGGAATTTGGAATAGCGACATCAATGATATAAAATTTTATATCATCCATAAATAATAAATGCGAAATTGTACTACTCTCCCTTGTATTACCCTTAACTTTTATTCCAAACTTGCTTTTAATTAACATTTTAGATAGAGGATTCAATGCTAAGCAAAACCAAAGAGGACTCAATGAGTCTCCTTGAAAAATCCCTCTTTTAATTGAAATGCCCGGTATTACTATTTTCTTACCTTTTAAATTGATAAGTAAATTGGTATTCCAAAAGGACATAATATTTTCCAAAAAGCTAATAATAATGGGGTTAATTTTATATATATTTAATACTTTGATCAGCCACGAGTGCGGGACACTATCGAAAGCCTTTTGGTAGTCTATATAGCAAGTACAGTAAAACTCGCTTAAGAAGTTCCCACTTAAGAAGTTTTCACGCTTAAGAAATTTTGATTTTTGGTCCCTTGAAAATTCCATACAAAAAACACGATTTTTTCCCACATAAGAAGTTTTAGAGCTAAAACTGCTTCCCGCTTAAGAGGTTTTAGAAATCCGGCGGTAAAATCAACACAAACGAAATATTGTGTCGCAAAATATCTAAAATGAACCTTTTTCCAAGTCATAAATTGAAAGACGTTGACTGAAACCCATACCTAGTACCTGAGACCATAAAACCCTTTGTCGGCCGCCGGGCCGTAAGCCGTAACTTGCCGTAACCAATAAATAAACCAAATACCCCGTCTCATAATCCCCTAACTAGGTAAAATAGCAATGGAACGAATAAACAATGCGGAATTATGTAACAAATATGCAAGCGTCTTTAAGGCCGAAATAACATGAAAGATTATATTAAACTCAACCTTAATGACAACGTGGGCTAGATCTACATTTGCATACATTTGACGCCTCCTTCAATAATCTTCCCTTTGATAATGAACATAGAGATGTTTCGTAATATTATTGTATAAAATTTTTATTCCATCGAATTTGTAAACCACGAAAAACTTTTGATAATCTATCAGATCACGGTTAATACGGAATATTTCACCTTTAAATACATAACAACATGATTATATGGCGGGGAGATGGTAAAATATGCATTATAATTACGTTTTTTTCATTCAAACATCAAAAATTGCCGTGCATCATGTTTCATCTGACATTTGTCGTAAATTAAGTTTGAAGGTTAGGAAATACATATGCATAAATTTAAAATGTAGATTGAAACGAAACTTCGCAAATGATTTTTGTAGTTTTTGGATGCGTTCACAGATTATAATTCCAGCGTCAAACAGCTTGTATGATATAACTTTCTGATTCAAGCATCAAGCCATTTATTTATGTGCGAAATCGTAGCTATTCGATGTCTGCTAGTTAGGTAGGACCACAGACATAGGAATTAATAGACGAGAAGATAAGGGCGAGGGGTAAAATCAACTGTTGAAGAACGAGGGGAGTAAGGCTGACTGTGATTCGTCAATAAATCAATCTGACAGTAAATAGGCATCTCGCATTATAATATCACCATTTACTTCTTAAAAGTAAAATCTGCGTTTGAATGAATAGACATTTTTACATGGGAGCGCAAATTACTCGCCACGTTATGAACTAATTTGCGAAGTCCAAATTCGGCAAAGTAAGGCAGCTTCTATTTCAGAGTCGTAGTTAGTTTCAGAGTATTTAGTTAAGACACTTTTACAAATGTCTCATAATTTACTTACCCCAGTAAACAACGATGAGCACACTTGAGAATCGCTACATTGTGATGTGATAGTATATGTTTCTAAAACTGATCCATATAATACGGTGTGAATAAGCTTAAAATAAAGTAAAATAATGCTTACTTATGGAATGTAATACGACAATTGGGTTTATTCTCTTTTTCACATCTATTTTTACAAGTTTTCATATCAAAAGTCAACATTTTGCCGTGTTATTTCGTAAAATGAACCGATGATGCCTCGACCATAGTTCGCACAAGAATGATGACGTCACGTTTTCAAATTTCACTTGAAGCCAAATGCGAGCCCAGCCGGCTCAATGGAACCGGTATGGGGAGTGGGGATAATACGCTTTTAATCACTTAGGGCAGGTCTACTAATATTCATATGTCTATGGGTAGGACCATAAATGAACCTACAGGTAGGACATAATATTGAGCTGCGCATATTATTTTCATAAGAAATTTCTAGAAAAGTATTAAAATATCTTTAAAAATATACGATAGTCGACTGTGCCTGGCGAAAATACATCATAACAATAGTCTCTCAAATCTCAAATGCCATTGGAGCAAGCAGCAAGCGTGCAAAAAAGTTAAAGTCCGCCAACTAATAAGCAGTTTGCCGCGTAGACTTTGTGAGATTTTTCTGTGCAGTGCCATGGCAGGGTTGCAGTACGCAAACGGTTCTGAGGCAAAGAACCCGCTATCATTAGTTTGCGGTTAACAAAATTACTTGCGGTGTCCTTTTATCAAACCGCTTGGTAAAATTAACCACAACAAGTCTTTCTTTCTCCCTCAATTCATATAGTAAACGAAAGCGTAAAAAAGAGACGGCGTATATCCACAGCTCTGTCTTCAACTGTCAAGTTAAGAGTGAGTAATCACTAACAAGTAAATATGTATAATCCATTGCCTTTACACCAATTTAAAATAAGATCAACAGTATGAACCTTTTGGAATGCTGCAACTTTTACTATCCGAATTCGAGTGGCTTTTTCGAGGGATGTACTTTAACAGTTTTAAAATTGTGTTTACTTTGTCCATGGGATGGTTTTGTTTTGATTTGTAATGTTTAGTCTCGATTTTAACGTTTCACCATCTACACCTTACCACCAACGCTCCATTTCTTCACCCGCTGACCTACGCTTTTTCGATTTTTTACCTACTGAACTCTCTGACCAACGCTATTTTCCACTGACTGTCCTATCTCAACCGCCGACCCACCGCTTTTCCACTGTTTTTCGAGTTATTATGACCGCTTGGATCATATGAGCTTGTTTTCAATACAATTTAAAGTAGGTAGACATAGGAATGACGTATGCCCCGGACTCGAGTTATTAAATGGCTAAAATTGAATCCCACTTAAGAAGTTTTCCCACTTAAGAAGTTTTTTTTCCCCGGTCCCTTGGAAAACTTCTTAAGAGAGTTTCACTGTATGTAAATTACGTTTTCGAGTTTGAATCTGTTTTAGGATTACAGAATCGATAACTAATTGTTCTTTACATCCCATATGTTTTCTGCGACAACCTTTTTGTTGTTCAGATAAAATATTTTTTTCATCTAAATGCGTATATATTAAATCTGTTAAACAAGAGGTTAAAATTTTGTATATTGTCGGTAAACATGTAATGGGTCTGTACTGAGAAGGATTATTAATATTTTCGCTTTTGGGTAACATATAAGTAATGCCCTTAGTTAGAAAATTTGGAAAATTTTGAGGTTGACTGACAAATTTTGAAAGATTTTTTGCCAAAAGAGGATGTAAAGTAGTCAGACGTTTGTACCAAAAATTATGTATCCAATCGCAACCCGTGGCTTTCCAATTATGAGTATTTTTAATAATTTTGGTTAACAATTTAACGGATATATTAGAAAAACTCATTTGTTCAATACCTGAAAAATTGAGTTCTTCATTTTCTATCCATGGAGTTGACTCGTTATGTTTTATATCTTTACTCCAAATTTTAGTCCAAAAATCGCGCATATCTGATTCAGATGGCAACGGAATATTATTATTCGAAATAATATTTTGTTTATCGCCAAGTTTGGAATTAAATATTTTTTCATTTTTCTGGAATAATCTATTATTATTTTTTTTTATTATACGTATAATTATATCTTTTTAATCTACTAGCTTTTACGCCTAATTTTTGTTTTAATAAATCCAATAAATCATTGATTATATTTTCATTATTATGACTATCAATGTTATAACCAAATTTTCTACCAATTTCATCTACATGTCTCAAAATTTTCCTACTCCTATTTCCATTTTTATATTCTATTACTCTAGCTATGTTACTTCTTAAAAATACTATATCATTTTCTAACCTGATCTGCCATTCTGGTTTACTATAACTATATGATCTATCGTCAGAGGATGATAATTTAATTCCTAACTTATTACAAACAGTAATCGCACTAGCGTATACTATTGTATGAAGATCTAAAAAACTAATTTCGTCAAATATGATTTTTGGTAAAATTATGTTATTTAATTCAAAAATTAATTTAGATAATTTCTTTGACGTATGCAATTTCGGTAATTTTGGTCTAACTGTTGGCTCTACAAAGATATTATATTATTACTATTATTATTATTATTACCTTCATTACTATTTAGAGTGTAGAAAACTACACACGGCCATCTCTTTGTTATTCTAGAGACCGAGTAAGCGGCACACATTTTGTCGACTGTATCCATTCAGCCTTTGGTTTCGTTGTAGTCCAGTATAACCTGATGCTTTCTGGTATCAGGATCCATTTCGTTGTTGTCATGTGATGTTGAGAGTAATATTACAGATTTATTTTTCCGAGGTACATAGGAAAGTATAATTTTTTCCTTTTGGAAACCAAAAAGAGTGGATCCAACAGCTCTGCTTTTATCCGGCAAGAATTCTTTTGGGATTTCTGCTTGGTTCTTTTTTATTGTGCCCAAAACCGTTATATTTTTTTATTATTATTATTATGTAACGAGCAGGCAGCATTCTGCTGATGCGCTCATATCTGATTTCACAACAAGTTTGACAGTAATTGAGTTGTTTTAAGTTTGAACTAAGTCCTTTCTTCTCTCCAAATGTGAATCCAATAGAGCTTTGAATTGATTTATATTTGTTGCATCGATGACATGTTGTGGGAGTTTGTTCCAAGCATCCACTACTCTATTTGCAAGGAAGTGTTTTCTAGGATTAGATGCAAAAGGCGTTTTGGTAATTTTTTTTGAGTGTCCACGGAGATTTATATTTTTATTAGTAGTGAAGATTTCTTGGATGCTAGGGCAACTGTAATGTCCAGATAAAATTTTGAAAGTCTCAATCAAGTCACCCCTTTCTCTTCTTTCTTGTAAGGTTGGTAATCTTAGTTCCTTGAGTTTATCTTCGTATCGTAGATCTTTCAGAGCTCTTGGTATTTTAGTGAAACGTTTCTGTACTCTCTCTAACAGATTTATATCCTTTGCGAAGTAAGGACTCCATATTTGGAAAGCATATTCCAGGAGATGTCGCACATATGTTTTATATATTTTTAACATCATGTCCGGTGTTAGGTCAAGGAAGGTTTTCTTGATTAGATATGTTAGTGAATTTGCTCTTTTCACAATTCCAGCGATGTGTGGTTCCCATTTCAAGTCCTGTGATATGGTAACTCCTAAGTCTTGTTGTAATGTCACTGCTTTTAGAGGTGTTCCATTAAGTTTGTAGGCAAGTGTAGGGTTAGTTTTTCCAACATGTAGGACAGTGCATTTTTCGACATTGAGTTTTAGAAGCCAATCATTTGTCCATTGATATATTTCGTTTAAATCGTTTTGCAGTTGGTTGTGATGAGTGTGTGGGTTGGCAAAGAATTTTGTATCGTCTGCAAAGCAGCTGGAGTCTGATTTTATTATAGTAGTGATGTACAAAATAAACAGAACTAGACCGAGGACTGATCCTTGAGGGACACCACTGGTCACATTTCGCTCAGATGACAGTTGGTTGCCAATTCGAACTTGTAATTTTCTCTCAGTGAGGAAGGATTTGATCCATTCGAGAAGTCGTCCTCTTATGCCTAGAAATTTAAGTTTAGCCAACAGTCTATTGGTTGGAACAGTATCGAAGGCTTTCTCGAAGTCGAGATAAATGACGTCAGTGGGAATCCGTTTGTCCCACTCGTTTGTCCAGTAATCTATGTTAAGAATGAGATTGGTAATCGTGGATCTTTTTGGCACAAATCCATGTTGTTTTTATAAGCAAATAATCAGTGAGTGGTACACTTGTGTCGCAATTATCGATGGTCAAATTCCGGTTTGAGTTTACTATCGGAGTGACTAGACGCTTTACAATATCTGGAGTATTAGAGGCCGCAAATGGTCTATCGGGTTGTACTCCGCATTATATATTTCCAGATTGGATGTGTAAAACCTTTTGGCATCACATAACGCAAACATCGTCACCCCGTATTTTGCTGGATTGCTAGGAATATATTGTATGAAGCTTCAACGACCTCTAAATAGATGCAGCATCTCATCGATTGTAGTATATTCGCTCAAATTGAATGATGGCTTGCAGTTGTTGACGAAAGCTTGGATAAACTCACGTATCGCTGCCAGTTTGTCAACTTTCCTCCTTTCATGTTGGGTATTCTTGTCATTGAATCTCAGGCAACGGGTGATGAAGAGAAATCTCTTGTAACTCATGACAGCTCTTGCTATTTCAATCCCGGCAAAAATTTCTTTTTTTTACACCGATCAAATATAGCAGACCTTAAGTATTCCATAAATTCTTCCCTGTCGATGTTTTTACAGTCCCGACCTCTAGAATATTGACGGTCAACTCTCAGCTGATCGATATACATATTTGTGTATCTCAAAACATCGTCAATCATTTAGTTAATTTTCAATACCAAGAGCTTTTTGAGTCAAGCCAGTGGGTACTTTGACTACGTTTATCCACGAAACACGGTATGGTGTCTTTCGCCATTGTGTAGATTTATTTTTTCCAATGAAAAATTCTTTCATTATTTCCTCCTCTCCTTCAGATTCGTATGAAGTGTTTTCTTGTTCGGCAGCACTTTCTTCAGCTTTCTGCTCGATTTCTTCTTCTGAAAACTCGCTCTCACTCGAGGGAAAGTAAGTCTCATCATCTCTATAATGGAACAAGTCCAAAACAAAAAAAAAAAAGCTTCCCGCTGGGAGGTTTATGAACTAGCTATACCCCGTCACGCGTTGCTGTGGCTCAGTATGTCTGTGCAGATAGATAAATATTAGCGCGTGTTGCTTTTACGTCCAACAGATGGCACTGTTTTTTCTTTTTCAAATATATCTATAAAATATAGGTATATAAAAACACACGCGTATTCTAATACAAGGTTGTGAAAAAATTTTAAAGCAATCGGTGAAGAACTTTCGGAGATTTAATATTTTGAACAAACGAACATTTAAATTTTTATTTATATAGATAGATAGATTACTGTATTGAAATTCTTTCAATTCAGTTTCATTTAACATTAAGAACCACACAAAGCTGGGCCATTTATGTTCAACTATTCAAATGGTAATATAATTTCAGGGTACATTAACAGTTTGCAGCGTCTGCGCTGATGCATACCACGCCCTTTGCCATGCACCTTCTATTCCTGAACGCCTCAAGGCCTGGGACCAGTGGGAGTGTAGGAACTGCCAGGACACCAAGAGCAGTGGACACAACCTGGACCCCAATTACATAGAGAAGACCCCAGGCTCAGACCACAGCTCCAAGTACTCGGATAGATCTGACTCTAGAAAAAGCAATAAGAGCAGCAATGACAAGAGAAGGGACAAGTCCTCAATCAAAAGCGTGGACAGTGATGATAGAAACGAATGTAAACTGATAATTGCTGAAAAGGATGAGCATTCTTACAGTCCCGTGTCACTGGATAATGCGGATTGGAAAATTTCCAGAAAACTGGTCTCCCCAGTGAGAAATGCATTACTAGACTGGAAGCAGGGGGAAAGGAACCAAGCGGAGACGAGGGCACCCCCGGCACAAGTGGAACCTAGAAAGGCCAAAGTGCATGCCCAACGGAAAGCTGCGATAAGTCCTAAATCTATTTACATGAATGATCACGAATTGCAGAAGTTCCATAGCAGTCTCACTTTCCAGAAACATCCCAATGATAATAACTGTGATGATTCTGTGGATGCTTCTATTCCTAATGCCGAAGATTGGAATACCAACGACGTCTACCAGTATTTTTCTTCCTACTTCCCTGATGAAGCTCATGTTTTCAAAGAAAAGGTAAGTGCATACATACTTGCTTGTGATTTGGTGAATGTCAACTTTGTGTATTCAGCGTGAAAATCTTATTACTGGCCATATATAATATACACGGTGTCCGGAAACTCGTAGTACAAGCGGGAAACTGGAGAATCTACACCACATGGGGAACCCAAATAAACATAAAGTTTTTTGATTTGAGCATTTTCACAAAAAAAAAAAAAAAACCAAAAAAAAATATTTTTCGGCTATTTTAGGGTTAAAGTTTTTTCTGGTGTTTAGGGTTGAACAACAGATGTTTTAACCCTGCAGAGCAGAAATATTTTATGATTACACCGGATTAAATGAAGGGTGATTTCAAAATAATGCTTCAAATCCGAGTTTCTTCATTTGTTTTACTTTCAAATAGTTTTAATTAGTTGGGTACTTTGATCTTCAGTAATAATTTATAAGAATTTGATTAAAAAAAAAAAAAAAAAAAAAAAATGAACTTCTAACTCGATTTACTCGATAACGAAAGCTCAAATCAAAAAAAAAATATACTACAAAATCGACTCCAAATGTGATGTAGATTCACCAGTTTCCCGCTTGTACTACGAGTTTCCGGACACCCTGTATATGTAACATGAACAAATAACTCTTTTTTGTTGCTCATGCACCTTCACTTATTACAAACATTGCATTTTCATAAAAATGACTTGCTCGTCATTACTAAAAAATAATGTTATGTATAATCAAATCATTATAATTAGGTTTTAAAACAATTTTTTTGTTGTTTAGGAAATTGATGGCCTTGCTCTGCTAATGATGCGCAGAAATGACGTGATCCACAACTTCGGGCTGCCGCTGGGCCCGGCTCTCAAGATGTATCGCCACGTTGTCAAGCTGCAAACGCGCAAGGATGACTTTACTATGTGCTGGGTGTGAGGAACATATACCAATGTCTTAATTGCAACTTTTTATTCAGATCAATAAAGATACATACACAATGTTACATCAAAAATGTAACCTACTTTCTGATAGGTAATGCTAACATTAAATTGGAAATGTAAATTTAAATAATATCATGTGACTAGACGTAAGCTGAAATATAAACTTAAAATCAAACAAACATGTTGTAATTACTATTATACCAAAATGAGAATCGCATATACAAGTGTCCCAACTTGTCTTTAATTCTTCAGAAGATTCTAAAAGTATTTATTACTTTGGAACATGCCACAAATAAACTATATATGCCGGGATTTGAACCTGCAACCTCCGGATTCGTAGCCAAGGATCATAACCACTCAACCACAGAGGCTGTCAATTATTACAAAACGGTAAGAGTAACAAACATAAAACAGTACGACTGTCGACAACAAGTGGTTAAATTGAAAGAAATTGGGATTTTCAATCAAAATTCACGAACCATTTTTATCACAATTAAAGTTTTTGTTCTCCAAACAAGTTTAAATTTTCTGGTTTAATCCAACATTGGAAGTTTCCCATTGACAATTTAAATATAAGTACAAATTATCTATAAGCATAAGTTTAAAGGGACAAATCTATCATTATTGCAAAGTAAGATGGAAGAATATTTTTAATTGTCATAATTTTTTGACTTTTAACCCTCTTGATACCGACCTTTATATGATTACATATGCCAGAAATGCTGCTTTTGTACAGTAACACAGAACAAGGGAAAAAGAAGAAGGGGAAGAGGTGGCACGCCACTTAAATATTATCTTTTATTGCATCGTATCCCCAAAAGTTATCATTGTTATTTGCAGAAATTATAAACTTTTAATATTTTTATAGAAATAATAATAACTAAAGGATTAACTTTTTGGAAACAATAATCCATGACTTCTTTTGTGTATTGGAAAAATAAACCATTACATCGTTTCCAAAACACTTGAAAGTGACTGATAGTGAAATTGTATAGTGGGGCAGCGATAAATTTTCGAAATTAAATAGCAATGATCATTCTTAATTGTTAGCACTTATTATCCGAACTATGAACAATTTGTTATTCGGCATCCAAAGGGTAAAGTTACGACAGTAAGTAATTACTTATTATAATGATTAATTTTTAGAAAGATAAAAATTTCACAACAGTTGAATAAACTACCAATAATAAATTTTTGGCATAAACTTAACATAAAAAGGGGGCGTAGAATATACGTAATATATTATTAAAATATGATTCCGCCTCAGTCAGTTGAGATGATTGAATTAGGTTGTCCGGGGGTAAAGTGCACTAACTTTGGGAGGTGATTCTACAACTTCTAAGGGTACTTTTCATATAAAAACGTTAAATTGGTCCACTGTGTGGGACTGGCATTATTATTTTGCGTTGTTGCTAAATCTAATGTCCCGCGTCCAACCGCCGTCAGTCTTTACTCAAATTTTCAGTAACATTAAATTTTATTTGCATAGGATCTGATAATTGTTTAACTTTAAAAACTTGACTGTTTTAATCAAAACTTGTTAATGTAGTGTGCATTTATTAAGATTTGAATACATATGCACAAAGAATTTTAATTTTCTTTAAAATTATTTTCTATAAATTTTAATTTTGCAATAATTAGTGTATAGGAATCTGTTATTCTGTACACACATGTTCATAATTTGAATGTTTATATAAAAGGTAGTATTCCCACAATTATTTAATGTATACAACTCAAGACGACACTCCCTCCCCAAACACGAGTTATTCTCAATTAGGGCGGTATAAATTAATAGCATGAAACATATATTATACGTTTACCCTTATGCAGATCATTTGAAATAAAATACTGTTGTACACCGTTATTGGACAGTTGGTATATATACTTAGTGATTTTCTTAATGTTAACCCTCTGTCTGCTGTAAACTTACTGATCTTATTTCTATCAATATGTATTATTTGTTATCACTCTGTTAATAAATTAAAAAAGAACATCTTTATTCAGTTTGTGTTTTCTCCAGAGACTTACTGTTTTTATTTGTATGTAATTTTAATTACTGTGCCAATGCCTGGCTTCACCCACGAAGATCGGGCAAACATTCATTAGGTTTACGGGCTACATGATGTAAATACACATGGAAATTGGACATTTTGAAAATTTGTAAAATTAGTCAAAAGCAATGATGTTAGTTAAGTGATTAATAATTAAATAATTTTGTCATTAAAAGTGTAACTACATTTTGTTAATTTTAGTGCATTTCTCTTTCTGAATTCGGTTTAAAACGTGTGATATTGTAGCATAATTGTAAACGTCAAACTCTCTGTCTGTTATTGTTTACATGCGGTTTCAATGGATACGGGCCATTTACAGCGTTGCCACACTCATTCTGGGCAAGCTCACAGTGAATTTATCGGGTAAGTTTGTACCTCACCCTAAGGATTTTTAGTAGGTATGTCTTTATGTATGGAAGAAAAAGGTTGGAATTTCGGAAAAAGTTATTTATCTTTTTTACTCCTACCATCATGTAGAATCATCTCCCAAAGTTAGTGCACTTTACCCCAGGTTACCCTGTATAAGAGTTTTAACCCGATAAAGGTACTAATTGGTATTGACCACATGTCGCCACTCTCAGGGCTTCCTGGGAGAAACTTGAATCCCTTATCCTGGGACCAATTCCATTATCTGTTGTATAAAGAGGTTATACAAGGTGTTTGTCAGGTATTAATTAATTTGTACATAACATATGTTGGATTCTATAAGATGCACAATAGGATTACCCAGCTGTTCAATCTTGGCAAGTGCATCATTACACACGTCAATAAAATATTTTATCATTTTTGTATAAATTCATTCACATAACTACTTTTCAAAAATGCTAAATATTGGATGCGACTATCCGAAAAGTGTATTTGACTGACTTGACAGGTTTTGCCTCGACACCCGACATTAAGGCATATTATACATTATGAAAATAATAACAAGAAGACGTTGGGTACCACGTAAAAGTTATAAATAAATTTTCCTAATTATATAAAAATGCTTAGACTTAATATAGAGTTCACAAAACATGAAATAAGCCTATGATTGTTCACCGTAAGAAGCACGGTGAATATAATAATATGCATAAGCTGGAATGACAAAGATACATTTATCCTAAATAGGTGTATAATGAAACAACCTTTACGAGAAACCTATTTTAGCATCGGCGGCAATTGCAACATATCTAATGCAATGGTTAGTTGAACATCAAAGAAAAAGGAATCCTAAACGTCTTCACAATCAGCATACAGAGAGTACTTGGGCGGAGGCACCACATTGGCGTGGAAGTCTTCAATGAAAAACTCGTTCACCGTGACCAGCTTGTCTTCCGCCTCCGGTCCGCTGATGCCTTCTGCCTTCTTGGTGCGGGACGTCTTCACATACATTCCCGAGAGCAGCTTCATCATCTCATGGTTGCACCGGTCTGGATCTCCGAAGCCGTTCTCCAGTTGGGAAGGTTCGATGAGCAGGGAGCTGTCAGGGCGGGAGGGGAGCAGGTAGGATACGTAGACTGTGATGACGATGAGCACTGCTGCGATGAGGCCCACCACCCAGCGAGGAATATCGTTTGTGTGGGTGCACGGAGTCCATGATTTTTCATCAACTATTTCCGTGAACTGAAAAAAAATGGAATCAAGTAGAACAACAATATTGAAAAAAATACACCAAAAAAAGAAAGCAACGATTTAAAGAATACAATTACCTCAGGTTGAATGGGCATAGAGCGGAGATAAGTCAGTGGTATCTTATAGACCCCTTTCTCCCCAAAGTTCAGCTCGTCGAGAGTCGGATCAGAAAGGAGACTGACTTCCACATGGATCTTATCACCTGTAATTAACAGCACACCAATAGAGATGGGTATAATCTTGTAAAACATTTTCAAATGTACAATGACATACTATGCTGTTCAATATAGTAGAGCCAGGCATCTTTCTGCAGCTGCATCATCTCAGAGCATCCCATGATGCAGTTTGCGTCATTTTGCCAAGAGTAGGCTTCAAAACAAGCTGAAAAATACAATTAGTTTTAAAGTAATAACATCTCAGATATTATACGGTGTACCTCTTAATCTAATGTACAGTTTGTGTTACAGAGAATGGATATCGGATTCGAATTTTGTCTAGTGTCATTTAATACATATTTCCATTACACCCATCACTAAACCAGCGTGGTTGGGTAAAGTGTGCAAATATATACAATAACACTTACATTATTACCTACAGATACTGATTACTTTAAACTCTAATAAAAATAATAATATTTGGCTAATTTATATAGTGACGTTTTCTTGAAAAATCACCTCAAGGGCCCTATCTACTATCATATGTTTTGTATTAGGAACATTTGTTGTATTATTTGCACTTATCATTTATTTACCTGTAAACTGTTTATAATTATTATTGTTGTGTATTATACACAAGCTGACATATCAGTATTGTATAAGGTGTTTGCATTAAGCCATTCTCTCCGAGCCCCCACAATTTAGGGCCGCTGTCTTAGAAGGCCTTCCCTTCGGGCCGTCCTAATTTATGCCTCTCGACAAAATGTTTATTTTTATGTAGATAGTAGAATGCACTGCCATCTCAAGATCATAAATTTATATATATTTTAATAAATATGTATATATAAAATACATAAACAAAATGAATTCCATTTTTACTACGTTAATAAATTTAGAAAATAATTATTTCAGTTGCTGTGGTCGTTTCAGTTAGGATGGGATGGGTTAATTTGTTTAATTGCTTGTTGTTTATTTATAATAATGTATTTATGTTTATATTATATTTATTATTATTACTACTGTACATCATAACCCGCCATTATCAAGCAACTACAAAAGCAAACAAAAAATATATTTCACAATATTAAAAAACATTAATTTGAACAGAAAATTATAATTATGTAGCAGGGTATATATCTACAATTATGAAGACCAAATGCATGTATGATAACAAAAGCTCTAATAACCAATGGGAATCAATGATAAGAAAACTCTAATATATAGTATGCGAATCTATAATTCTTAAATATTTTACGTGAAACTACGAGAAGAAAATTCAAATATACAATGCGAACCTGCAGTAAGAAAGTGACGAATCTACGACACAAATGTTACAAAACTATGTGAACCAAAGTACAAAAGCTCAAATACAGATAATACGTGAACCTTACACTTGTCACACTGATCCTTGGTCACATTCAAATCTACACCTTTAGCAGACCAGTTAGTGTTCATGGCAATGTTGAAAAATCTGCAACCTGTCTCACATTGTTGTGTGGATTCCTAAAGGTAAGTTATCATTAAATAACACAATTTTAAAAATATCCATCTACATCTTTATTGCGCATTTTAATATTCATCATAGTAGTATGTACGTATTTATAAGAAAGTAGGGAAACATTGATTGATTATATTGAAAAACATAATATAGAAACATTGTTACAAATATTCCAGATCCCAATTCACAACCAGTGGTATATATATATATTTTTTTATTATTTATTGAGTTAGTTTATACATTTGAATATAAACTAATATAAACAAGATCATATTTCATTTTGTAATTTTACATATTTTTACAATAAATATAACATTTCTTTTTAAATACATTCATTCTTCAGACTTTCAGGCATTTCATCATACATTTTTAGTCCTTTGTACATTTCTGGTTTCGTAATTATGAACATCTCTATTAAAAACAATTTCATCCTTAAAATATTTTGGCATTTGGTTGTTCATGATTTTATGTACAAAAATTAACACATTAAATAATAGTCTCTTTTTTATAGAAATCCAATTTAGCTGTTCTCTCATTTGATCTATGCTTGCGTATTTTCCTTTTCCTAGTATACATCTCATAGCTCTATTCTGTATAACATCTAGCTTGTTCAAGTTTCCTTCATTGGCCAAATACAACATAGTAGAGCAATAATCTAAATGTGGAGCAACTATAGTTTTATAAATCAGCTCTGTAGTGTTTCCATTTAGTTTATTTCTTAATCTTCTAAGAAAATTTACTTTTTTAGATACCTTCTTTAGCACATATTCATAATTTGCTGCGAAAGTTAGTTTTGAATCTAGTATCACACCTAGGTACTTAATTTCATTTACTTTTTCAATTTTTTCGTCATTAATTGTCAATTTTAACTCTGTGTTATGCGTTTTGTTGCCTATTTCCATATATTTTGTTTTGTTGACATTCAGTTTTAATTTGTTTAATTTCAGCCATTTCGCTATATTTTGTAGGTCTTCATTTAATTTATTGATTGCATCTATGTACTCTTCACATGAAATATAGATTAATGTATCGTCTGCAAATAATCTAATTTTGCAATGTTTTATGGTTTTAATTATATCATTAATGTAAATAATGAATAGAATTGGACCCAATACCGACCCCTGTGGAACACCGAGGTTGTTTTCTATCGGTTCTGATTCTGAGCTTTCCACTTTTGTTACCTGTTTTCTTTCATGGAGATATTCTTTGAAAAGATTTAGAGCTACTTCAGAAAGACCTATATCTTCTAATTTTTCCAAAAGTTTTTTCCTTTCTATCGTTTCAAATGCTCTTTTAAAATCTAAGAATGCTGCAATGGTGATTTTTTTATTATCTGTTTCTTTCTTCCATGTATCAATCACAATGTTTATTGCAGCTTCACAAGAGTTATTATTACGGAATCCTGATTGTTCGTCACATAATATATGATGTTTTTCCAAATACTCAACGAGTTGTTTCTTTATTACAATTTCTAGTACCTGTTCGTATTTTGGTAACATATTTATAGGTCTAAATTCTTCACATTTTCTGGTATTAACAACTTTCGGAATCGGGATCACAATAGATGTTTTCCATGTGTTTGGAAATTTTCCACTTCTTAACGATTCATTTATTATGTTCAGTAGATGAGGTCCTATCACTGGCATTGCATCCCTTAAAACTGTAAAACTTATTCCATCTGGACTCTCTTTTGATTTGGTGCTGTTTAGAATCTGTAAAAGATATGTTTCATCAATCTCTTTAAACACAAGTTTTTCTCGGTTTAGGGGAACATTTCTCACGCGGTTGTCTTCCTTCAGTATTGGTATACTCTGATGTAATTCCGTTATGCTGTTTACAAAATATTTGTTGAAGCAGTTCTGTATGCTACCCTGTATCTGATGTGGAAATTCAATGTCATGTTTCATCCCTTTATCTTCAGTTTGCATTAATCCTTTTATGGTTTTCCACATTTTTTTAGTGTCTCCTTTTTCACAGATAATTTTATTTTTGAAGTAATCGTTCTTACAAATTTTCAGTTGTTTTGAGTATTTATTTCTTGCATTTTTGAATGCTTTCCAGTCTTGTGAGTTTCTTGAGATTTTTGCAATTTTGTACAGTCTATCTCTTTCATATTGTATTGATTGTAGTTTTATGTTATACCATTTATTTGTTCCTCTTATTTTAGTAGTTTGGATTGGTATTAACTGGTCGATTACTTCTTGAAGGTTATTTATTAATGATTTAGACTTTTCATTAAATTCCATTTGATGAAGTTCATTCATATCACCCAGAAGTTCAATTAACCTTTCACTGTTATATTTTTTATAATTTCTGTATTTTATTTCTTTGCTGGTTTTCGTATTAGTTCTTTGTGTGTTATCTGTAATGTGTATAAGGTTATGGTCGGTTATTTTTGGCTCATCTAGAACTTTTACATTCAAATCTAATCTGTTGGATATGACAAGGTCAATTAACGTCCTGGATTTATCCGTTATTCGTGTCTCACTTTTAACAAGTTGTTTCATTCCCGATGCTTGGATAATTTTTTTAAGTCCTTTAGTATATGTATCATTCAAATTTTTGAAATTTATATTAAAGTCACCAGTTAGGATATTATTTTCTTCTTCTTCGAGGTTTTGGGTGCACCAGTTCTCTATAAATGATAGAAAGTCTTTGGTACTTGCATTTGGAGAATGGTAAATTACTCCGTATACTCCTTTCTTATATCCAGAAGTTATCCTGATCGCTAGTATCCAGCAGTTCTTTTCATATTGTGTGTTAGAAATAACTTCATATAATATGTCTTTTTTGATAATTATTATTGCTCCCCCTGTATGTCTACTGTAGGAATCACAGCGTATTGTTGTATATCCTTCAAAAGTAACTTCGCTATCTTCAATATCGCATGTTATGTGAGTCTCGCTTAACATTACAAGTGCAGGATCATTTCGTTCAATTAGTATCTGGATTTCTTCATTATTCGATATCAGACTCTGAATATTTAAGTATATAATTCCTTGCAGTTGGTTGCTTTTTATAAAAAATTTACCTTTTTCTTCTCCAATTCCAATTTACTTTAATAAATATACATAAGGGGATAAGATCTTCGTCAATAGTCAGCACTCTGAGGCGACAATGTTGATGAAATGTTTAGTATTTGTCATTGGCTAAAAAGACGGGATTTGTCTCCCAATCCTAACAACAT
The DNA here is from genome assembly GCA_026573805.1 of Hesperophylax magnus. NCBI lineage: Eukaryota > Metazoa > Arthropoda > Insecta > Trichoptera > Limnephilidae > Hesperophylax > Hesperophylax magnus. The sequence continues at coordinate 776,693 of JAIUSX010000134.1, forward strand.
TTTTAACAAATATGTTTTCGTTATATCGATAATGAGTTAAAGCCGACACATTCACAATCTTTACAAATTTGAATGATTGACAGAAAACATTTGAAACGAAAATTTATCAGCAAAGGTTTTCCCCAGAATTGAAAATCCACTTCATGATAAAATGTTAGAACAGATCGATTTCTTTGTTTGAATTTTTATGACACAATACAATGACGTCACAATACATATAGACAGACCCATTGTAGAGCTCTCAAAGTGGCAAGCAAAAGAAACACTGATTGTCAAGCTTTCGATTTTGTAGTTTAAGTCCTAAACTGTCATATAATTGCGTAAAAGTGCCAAAATGCCCTCTCGTGTGATGAAAAAGTGTTTGCACTAGAAAAGCCAAGGAATAACCTTCATTTTTTGTAATGATAAATACAATTATTTCGATTGCTTCCTGAAGATTTTCAGTGCCATTCGAGAAAGCGAGATAGTGAACAAAGCAACATCAGGTCATCTCATGTAGTGTTCCGTATTATACTATAATCCGAAAGCGTGAAAGTGGGACATGGTTTTTATTTATTTGGTTAATAGGCACATTTTATTTGAATTTAGATAACAATGAGAAACAACTATTTCAAGAACCGAAAATAATGCAATTCGACAGCTATTTCATCACCAAACTTTTAATATGAACAGATTATGGAAATTACATTTCGTTTTAACTTAATTACTACAAGAACCGGAAATATTTTACATACAACTACCGTTTTTAATACGCAATTAAAAAAAAAAATAAACCTTCGATTCAACTGACAATAAACAACAACATTTTTTATTAACGATTATGGAAAATAGTACTATTTAATATTCATTTTGAACATATTAGTACAAAATCTGCTACCTGACGCACCATTTTAGAAACGGTAGTAGTATATAAGTAAGAATTTACCCAAGAACCGACTATTTAAGTCGGGAGAGATGGTAAAGATGCAATTTGTTTATTTTATTATTCAACCAAAGTTAAAATTTTTCCCTTTTAAAACCATCCCTTTGCCGTCATTTGTTGAAACAAAAAGTAATTTCCATAATCTGTGCCTAAAAGCACTGCGGTTAAGTAAATAATAATATTCCCTTCCCGCAATGTTTAATCCATGTAGGTTTATTGTTCTCAAAAGTCGGTGGCGGTTTGACAAGATTTGAGAGCCCATGTTCTGGGTCTCTATTGTATAAAAAACATTTATTAAGATTGTCGAATTCCGCTGCACGCTTAATACGCAAAAAAATATAAAAACAGCTATTGGTTTCAACTTAATTACTACAGGAAATAACTGTTTATGAGGTGGGAGATGGTAGAAGATGTATTAAAGTTCCTTTTTTTTCTCAAAGTTAGGTTTGAAGGTTAGGAAATCCGCACAAATTATTAAAATAACCTAAACTAAACCCTAAAAACCTATTTTGTGCATGTTTATTTAAACCCCCAACCTAAATAGTTGTCTCCAGTCGATATTTAAGTTGAAATGAAGTGTTGTTTTTTTAAAGAGCCTTTGCAAGAAGCGGAATTCGACAAGTTTACCAAACTATTTTGCTTATACATTTTTTAAGTACTATATGTAAGCGCACTGGAATTATTGACGTTAAAATCGAAAAATAAAATTAAAATTAAATGGACAATCAAATAGATTCAATAAATAAATCTAACGTTTTAAAATGAAATAATTAAAATGACATCGCCTTACATCGTCCAAATTTAGTTGTTTGTTGCCGCAAATCTGCTGGCAAACGTCGTTTTCGACACGGGGTTCTTCGAACACCAGCACTTCGCCAAATGCCTGTGTTATGGAATTTACACAACAGAACAATGAAATAACGATCAATACTTTGTGCCCCATTTTCAATTGCGATGTAGTATACATTATTAGATACTCAGAACACAGGAATATTAATTTTAAACGAACGATAAAAATCAAAATAGTAAGAGAATCGGGGTGACGTCCGTGATGTCAAAAACTATGGTCATAGAAGAATATTTGAGAAATATTTTAATGATACCATACCGCAAAATTAAAATTGGTTGATACTTTTTTTTTTTAAAGCTATTCCCCCCAAAGAGGTGTTATAGGAAATATCCTATAATATTAATAATACCTCCAACTTCTGACATTTCTAACGTCAATAAATTATGAAAATCGAAAAAAAATAATAAATACATATCCCACATATATAATATTAACTATTTGTTATTACTATACTAAGGGAGTTCTAATATTAACACTACGCATGTAAAAGAAAAGGAGGAACGAGTAAAAAAAGAAGTTACTTGGTTGCAAACAATATTAAACATTTTTTATTAAAAAAGTTTATAAAGTTAATGGTTAGTTTTAATCTAGGCTTAATACTATTCTTAAAATTAATTGTCCTTTTCCTTAATTCTAATTTATTGTTCTTTCAATGTCTTTGAATTTTTTACCTACCGTCATACAGTCTAGAATACAGTGAAATACGCTCCACATTAAAATTGCCTAAACGATAAGGATTTACAAGTAAATCTAATACAAAGTTTTTAATAATTAAAATCACTTGGTGTTCGACGTTTACAGTCAGTTAGATTTGTGAAACAAAGTGTATAGTGAGCTGTGTAGTGATTAGAAAAAAATATAAAACATTTCTTACATCGTAAACAGACTAAACACGCAGGCACTAAGATCAAGTGTTGTCATTATATCGCCATTGGTCGTAAATTTCGTCATCTATCTCGCTATTGGCCGAAAGTGTCTGATTTTGGAACTGTGCCCTACGGATTGCGGCAAATAGGCTCTAGTCTGACAGGAGCAAGTTATCATCTTATCAACTAAACATAAATAAATAAAAAATAATAAATTGTATTATTATTCATTGTCATAAAAAACACGCAAATGTTCAATTGTGAAGGATGTCAGCTACAAGCAAAAAATAATGAAGTAATGACATGCTGTCAATGCTCGCTGAGCTATCATTTCCAATGTCTAGGAACAACGAAAGATAATTACCTGAAGCAATCGAAGAACTAAAAAGCAGCTTGGAAGTGCCCAGATTGTAAGGTGAAACAGCGGTCTACAGGAAGTAATGCGGAAACCCCTGTTCGCGGTAATAGTTCCACTGCACATAGTATGACCCTAAGTGATGAATCTCAATTAATGATGTATCATATAGACCGTAATTTAGATGAAGTTTTAAAAAAATCTTAAAAACGATTTATTTGTATACCTTAACTCACAAATAGTGGAAGAAAGTTAAGTCATTTCGATGATCTCAAAACATCCCTAGAATTCTTTTCCATGGAGTACGACAGACTTAACAAAATATGCAAGGAATATGAGGCAGAAATTAAAAAACTTAATGCTGCGAATTTTCATCTACAACAGAGCCAAGAGGTACTTTTCAATAAATTGAATGATATCGAGCAGACGAACAGGAACTGCAATATGAAGATCCAGATGGTTGCTGAAAAGAAGGATGAAGTTATCAAGATGTCAGTGCTAAAATTGTGTACTGCTGTCAACTACACATTAAAGGAAGATGATATTAAGTCCTGCCACCGAACACCTCATCATTCGAATGTCGTTCCAGGTTCTCGACCTAAAAATATTATTCTAGCTCTACCCAGCCCTCGTATGCGTGAACCTATTTATACGAACTAAATATTATTATAATTATTATTTTTTTTTAATGTATATTTTGTTTAGTTATAAGAGTTTACATCTTATATCTAATATATTATTATTTATTTATAATTTATATTTATTTATTTATCCCCCTATTTATACGAACTACTATCAGCAGTGAAAGCTTTTAATCGTAGGAATGCTGATAACAAATTGAATCGCCAACATCTTGGATTCCCGGACTCTTCCCCCATTTATGTATGCGAAAATCTATCTCCACACAATAAGGATATACACGCAGCTGCTAGGTGCGCCGCCAAAGATCTTCGCTGCAAGTAGGTGTGGGTCAAGCATGGGCACATTTATTTAAGAAAAGATGACACTTATGCTTCAGTGCTAGTAAAAAACAAGGATTCACTCCTTAAACTATCTCAGTAATCCTCCGTTCTCTAAACTGATTGTATACATATGTCTAATAAAATACAAAATGGATCTGAAAATTTTCTACCAAAACGTTAGAAACGTTGGGGGGGGGGGGGGGGTATTAGCAGCAGTCAATAAAAAAATAATAACAATTCATAAATCATCTTGGGGAAGTGATGGTGAAGATTTATGGTTAATGATAAAACCGCATGAAAATTCTAACTCATTTATCTACATATTGTTATGATCTGCACTATTCAAAATTTTCCTTCTGCGATGAATTTTCTTTAAGTTCCATAGGTAACTTTTCCATAAGGCTTTGATTATGTATATATCCGGGGTAGGAATATCCTCCCTGCCGTCTGTACAAGCCTTTGCTTCTCTCTCTTTATTACACACCCCTTTCAATGTGTGCATCCTAGTTTGTCTACGTGTTTTACGACCTTGAACGTAATTATTTCACGTGACGGTTCAGTATAAAAAGGTTCCACCGAACGTTGTGTTGGTTTTTTGTTTCTCGGTATAGAAACCTGATTATCTATGTATGTGGTATCCCTCGGTTCTTTTGAGATAGAGTGAGTTGAATCCATTACCGCTGTGTATTAAAGCCATTTCATAAACCTTATTTTCTGTCTCGCCTGCTCTCCAACTAGCTACGTGATTCTACCTGTCGTAGGGTAATATGTGAGTATGATAAAGTGTTAGATTTTATATACATGTGATATACGTACGATAAATTTATGGTGTTAGTTGTCGGCGCCATCCATATGTATATTTTGGAAGGGGAAGGAGACACGGAAATGAATTTGTTCAAGTTAAAGTTGGCTCCTCCGCTTTACCAAACAAATCTGATGGATGATAATTAGAACAAGGCAATCGATATCTACGTGTCTGGATATCCGAACCGGCCGGGTCTGACGGGCTTTCGCGGGTTCTTCCCTTGTTCCAAATTGGCAACCTTCACGCCAGAATAAAGAAAACCAGGTCTTCATACCAGTTTCAAAAATGCCCCAACTTCATTACACCTCCAGGAAAATCTACTTTACTGAATGTAGAAGGGGAAAACCATGACATCCCTTGTCACGAATCTAGTCTCGAAAATGTGACACGTAAGGTCTCAAGTTACATGCCACCTCTAGAAAACGCTGTAAATTCCACGTCGTCGGGAACTTAGATCCCTTTCTATGAGGACTGTCTGTATTTGATATTTAGTTCCAGTAATTTTTTTATGAGGTTACTAGCTCCCTCGTGTATTAGGTATGGGTATCTTCTATTGAATACCTTTCCTCTCAGGTAGGTACAAACGGATAATTGGTTTGATTTTGGCATTTAATTTTATGAGGCTGCCTACCTCTCGAAAGGGACCTGTTGAGAGAAGTTGTTCGGTTGGTAGTTTTATTTCGGAGATTACTATCTCCCCTTTTTTGACTCTAGATTTGTTCTTGTGTATCCCAATTTGTAAATTAAAAAGTCAAATAACAGATGATAAGTATTCATTTTTGTTCTGTTTGGTTGCATCCGATCGCTTTCTATTCGGGCGGTCATACGCTAGCAAAACCTCCCTCCCTATTCGACTGAGTGTACCCTGCGTCTTGTCCCGGCTGGTGGTGTTCGCTGTTTCAATTGTACGCCAGTGTTGTGATAGGTACTCTGTAGGTAAATATTTTTATACTGCGAATTTATATTGGTTGGCCTAATTTGTAATTGGTATTTAATGTCTCGTCGGCGATTCAATACCTATCGCAGGGACAACGTCATGATTTGATTCGTAATGTTTTTAAAAGAATAACAGATCGGTAGATAGGTAAATTTTTAATTTGACCCCCCGGACCGAGGCATTCCCCCTAAATCAAATGTTATCGGCCTACATATGAAAGGTCATTGGCCCGTCTCCTTCTAACAGCTGATAGATAATCTTGTCTGGCACATTCCTTTAATGAAAACATCATTTGGGTGGCAGGTGTTGTAAACCTGGTTCCTGTTCTTCGGTTGCATCCGTCTTTTAAAGGGTCTTCTGGAATTTAATAAATAATATAAAAAAAACTCACCCTGTTAGCCACCTCCCTACATAGCTAAATCAATTTAGTTTAACTTCTCTCTCTGCATTCCTTCCTCCTTTTAGCAAAGTCCTCGCAATTTGTTCAGTTTTTGGTCCCCTCCCTATGTCTATAGAAGGGTAATTAAATAATTCTGTAAATAAAATTGTACCTCCCTAAAATCTCTGTCAGGATTCGAACCCGCAGTCTTATGATTTGTTTGATTTTTTGGTTTACGGTCTCTGTGGATAGAACGCCATCTCGCTAATTATTATTCCTCCCTAGCTCGATTAACCGATATGGTAAACACTTCCTGCTGCTAAATACGTTCACTTTATTTTAAAACGCAATTATTATTATTATTATTTCTATGTTTTTAAGATAAGTAATTTAGTTTGAACTGTTTACGAAATCACGTTTAAATGAACACATTTTATAATATAATTCGCTATCGCAACACTTAATTGAATCCTCACTGAGTCCAATCATTTTCACTTCACCGGTTCAATCACAGACATATGAATATTAATAGACTAGAACAAAAAGGTGAGGGGTAAAATCAACTGTTGAAGAACGAAGAGGGTAAAGCTGACTGTGATTCGTCAATAAATCAATCTGATAGTATATAGGCATCTCGCCTTATAATATCACCATTTAGTTCTTAAAAGTAAAATCTGCTTTTGAATGAATAGACATTTTTACATGGGAGCGCAAATTACTCGCCACGTTATGAACAAATTTGCGAAGTCCAATTTCGCAAAAAAAATTTCTTCTATTTTCAGAGTCGAATATTTAGTTTACGTATTTAGTTAAGACACTTTTATAAATGTTCATAATTTACTTCCCAGTAACAACGATGCGCACACTTGAGAATCGTTAAATTCGACCAATGTTGGAGGGTTTTCACAACCGCTCTGTACCTATTAATAATAAAATATTGAAATCTTTAAGAAAATATATAACATTTCACTTTTAAGAAGATAATAGAAAAGTAAAACAACTAAAAAAACAAATGAAATTATATACACACAGCTTTTACAAGCGATTCCTAAGAGTATTTGGAGTAAAAATTTGGACATCATTTTGCCTTCCGATGACACTTTTTCAATTAAAAACAAAAAACATGATTTTCTATCACACATCGCCACTCGGTATAACCTAGCGCATTACGTGATATGCACTCCTTCTCGTTCCAGCAGTACCGTACATACGAAACAAGCGCGTACCTAACACGTGGTCCGTTGCGATGTGTGATAGTAAGAAAGATAATATGTGATCGGTGTTGACGTGCGATAGAAAAATATAATATTTTAAATTTTAATAGAAAAAAAATGTCATCGGACAGCAAAATGACACATACATTTTTCATTCCAAACATGCTCACTGTATCTACATTTTACTTCCAAACATACCAATTTTTCACAATTGATAACCAACCATTTATCCTATATTAAGTGTTGTTTATGAGTTGTGTAAAGTTCAAAACTAGTTTAGTAATAACGCCATTAAAGTGGAATAAATTTAAAAATTATTGTTTTATTATCCTTTATTAATACGACGGAGTTCCAAATGATACTATAATGTATTTTATCAAAGCGCAAAAGGCGAAGGCACATCCCTGATTCTTGTGCACGGCTTTGTGTTTAGCGTCCATCGCGTGATAGTATATGTTTCTAAAATTGATCCATATTATACGATGTGAATAAGGTTAAAACAAAGTAAAATAATGCTTACCTATGGAATGTAATACGACAATTGGGTTTATTCTCTTTTTCACTTCTATTTTTACAAGTTTTCATAGCGCAAGCCACCATTTTGCCGTGTTATTTCGTAAAATGAACTCGACCATAGCTTGACGCTAGTTTGCACGAGAATGATGACGTCACATTCTCAAGATTCAAGGGAGGCCATACGCGAGCCCAGCCGGCTCCAATGGAACCGGTATGAGGAGTGGGGAATAATACGCTTTTAATCACTTAGGGCAGGTCTACTAATATTCATATGTCTATGGGTTCAATAATATTTCACTTTAATTTAATATTAACAATAAATTTTAACACCATCTGAAATCACTAACTAAAAGTAACTTCACACATTCTTTTAATCACCACTGATTTTAGTTGATTCCCCCGAGCTCTCTCCATATGGAAGTTTAAATCCCGACTGTTCCCTTCCTGCAATCTTCTTCCTCGGCATTCCTTCCCGTGGGAATGTGTTTATTTTAAAGCACTTCAATCAATTCTCTCAACTCACGTCTAAAATAGTTCATCTTATAATCAAACACGCTACAAAGGTCTAAAATCCCGTGGTAAAGAACTCATAACTCTCTTTGAAGGGCCTGCCTGTTGTTTTTATGTTGTTAATCTAAACAAAAAATTTTTTGGAGTACCTTCGTCTCGTTTATATTATGTAAGTGTTCAAACTATCACAATGTGTGTACTATACATTCCCCCTAATTTATCTGTCGATGATTACTGTAATCGAATAAAAAATATTCAGGATATTTATTTGCAACACATTAATCCCAAATCTCAATTTATAATCTTTGGTGATTTTAATAAACCTGAAATTAAATGGACACCTGACATAGCATATTACAGCAAAATACTAGCTCCATCCAATTACTCTAGTCACAAAGCTCACTGCCTTGTCAATTTGATCTCAGTGTGTAACCTTCACCAATTTAATTATTTACCTAACAAATATTTTAATATTCTTGACCTCGTTTTATCCGATAAAACCAATATTAATATTTCAGCGACAGCTAACTTATTAAAAATTAATCACCATTATCCCTGTTTTGAAATAAATGTAAATTTAGAAAAAATGCAATACTTACAAGAGAATCACTCTCCTGTTAAATACAACTTCAAGAAAGGTAATAATGAAGGATGTTGTCAGGATCTAACAAATGTAAATTGGATCTCACTTTTCAGCAACTGTCATCTCAACAATAAGGTACAGTTATTCTAAAATATAATATGGGAAATTATAGATAAACTCATTCCAAAAAAACTCATATAAAAAAAAACTATCCCAATTGGTTTAGCGAATCTCTAAAAATGCTCCTCAAAGAGAAAAATAAGGTAAGACAACGGGCTAAAAAACACAATAACCCAAGAGACCATGCCGAGTTTGCAACTCTTAGAAAAAGATTTAAAAAAATACTTAAAGAATGCTACACAACCTATATTAACCTAGTTGAGCAAGGGATAAAAGATAATGTAAAGAATTTCTGGGCGTATTCTAGATCATAGCGTAATACAAATTCTATTCCAAAAATAATGTATATGGATTCCATGTCTGTAAATAATGGACAGCAGATTGCCAACATGTTCTCTAATTATTTTAGATCAGTTTATACTCAGTCGAATCCCACATCAAATACTTTCGGACTAAATGCTCCTCTATTCAACCAATTTAGTCTTAGTAAACTTAATGTAAGCATGGGATCTATCAAATCCTGTTTAGAAAGAATTGATGTACATAAAGGCCCAGGACCAGATAAAATACCTCCCTTGTTTTTAAGATGTTGCTCTAGCTCGTTGATTAAGCCACTTTTCATTATATTTAACGAATCATTATCTACAGGAACTTTCCCAGATTTATGGAAAAATGCACATATTATTCCAATATATAAATCTGGTGATCAGTCTTTTGTGAAAAATTATCGACCAATCAGTATTTTATCATGTTTTGCAAAAGTCTTCGAATCTATAATGTATAATTTCATATTCACACACTTTAAACCACAATTATGCATTAATCAACATGGATTTGTCCCCAACAGATCTGTAGCGATCGTAGATTCATCTAGATTGTCTCGCTAAAGGTAAACAATAAGACCTACCTGTCTATGAGTATCTACTTGCGAGTGAACTACCTACTCGCGACGTCTAAAGCTACCTACGACAATACGTTGCGAGTTGGTCTAGCACATTACGCGAACTCACGAGAAGGTTCTAGCCTGTTGCCTAGACAAAATTTCAGCGCCAACGAAAATTCCAGTAGCATCCAGACTGAGCGAGTTGTCTCCATTTTACCTGCAATCTCGCATACATACTGATTCCATCAGCCAGTCTATATAAATAGGCCCGACGCAGCGAGCAGTCAGTCAGCCATCAGTCAGCCAACAATTAACAATACTTCGCGAGTGACAACCCGCGCGCCTTCCCGCGCACCGGACTTCCGGTAGTTACACCCGGCTCTGCACCGTTCAACCATCAACTCCAACGGGATATCATCACAGCGCCCTGGTTCCAGTATATCTGACCAGCGCTACATCCGCGCACCTAGACCACTCAGCATCCTCGCCGATCTATGCACCTCCCGTACAACCGCCTACCAGGTCCACCACACCTTCACCTTTCCTGTCAGCACTGGAGTACCTGAAGACCCACGCTCTTCACCAGTTCTTGACCGTCAACGAGCCCGGTCACCAGCAGCGGTGTCGACTCACTGACCCGCGCTTGACCAGCACATTACCGCCTGCATCCGGAGTGTTCAACATCGGTCTCAAGTCGTCTCACATTCGGCAAACTGGCTCAATAAAACACTGACCTTCACGACCTCTTTCGTTTCGTGTCTCCTCACCAGATCCCCAAAGATCTATTAATTCCAATCTTCTTGACTTTTGTGATTATGTTTGCAATGCTTTTAACGAAAGAACTCAAGTAGATGCCATTTACACAGATTTTAAAAAGGCATTTGATAAAGTAAACAATTCTATTCTACTACAGAAGCTTGATCGTATAGCTATCCACGGTGATCTATTAAGATGGCTTAAATCATACATGGAAAACAGAACACAGCTAGTACTTATAAATGGGTATGTGTCACCTCCCATAATTGTAACCTCAGGGGTCCAATCTTGGCCCTCTGTTCTTTTAAATCTTTATTAATGATCTTGGCCCCATGTTACGCTGCAATTTTGTTTTATTTGCTGATGATCTCAAGATTTACCGTAAAATTTCCACTGATTCTGATCAAGTTACGCTTCAAGAAGATCTTTAACACTTCATAGCTGGTGTACTCAAAATGATATGTTTCTAAATATTGATAAATGTTACATTATAACCCTCACTCGTAACAGAAGACGAAAGAATCGTGCATATTTCATTAATAATGATCAATTAAATGCAGTCAGCACTATTAGAGATCTAGGAATCAGACTTGCTTCAAAATTTAAGTTTGATGTAGATATCAGTGATATCACGAGTAAATCCTTGAAAATGATTGGATTTATACATAGAATATCGAAACTATTCAAAAATATTCAACCCATTATAACCTTGTACCACTCGTTGGTCAGAAGCAAATTGGAATATGGTAGAATTATGGGAGGTGACACATACCCATTTATAAGTACTAGCTGTGTTCTGTTTTCCATGTATGATTTAAGCCATCTTAATAGATCACCGTGGATAGCTATACGATCAAGCTTCTGTAGTAGAATAGAATTGTTTACTTTATTAAATGCCTTTTTAAAATCTGTGTAAATGGCATCTACTTGAGGTTAGGTTAGGTTAGGTTAGGTTGTATGGATTTGTAGTATCTGCCGTGGGTACCTTGCTTGTTACACACAAGGTTTCTCCTAATTCTTTTTTTATAAATATTCCTTATCCTTCACAGGATTTTCTTTAATTTCCATCTATTTCATTTATTTCTTTAATTCTTTTGTTGATTTTTTCTAAGTACGCTATGTATATTTCGCTTGTTTTTTTCCGTTTCCATATGTCGGTCCTATTCTCTTCAGTGATTCCATGGTTTTCTAGTTTGTAATTTAATTTAAATCTGTCTACATCAAAAATTGTACATTTTTCTAAAAGATGGGTATTGTCCTGAATAGAAATTTTGTCACACGGGCATTTGTCATCGTCTATTATCTTGAAGCGTTTCAGGTATTATTTGAAGCATCCATGTCCTGTCAGCATCTGTGTCGCATGGAAGCTATTTTCCGCGTGTTTTCTCTTTTGAATTGCTGCGTAAATATCTGGGAAGTATTTCTTAGTTATTCTGCCCGTGCTTTCTTCCATATATCTGATATTCCATTTTTCTTCCGTCTCTTTCTTTAATGTTATTTTAGTGAAACTTGGAGGTACCTTACTGTAGTCTGGACACTTTTTCAGTAATCTTCCCTTCTTTGCTGCCGCATCTGCTTTTTAATTTCCCTCTAAGCCTTTGTGGGCTCTAACCCATTGAAATTTTACCCGGTTGTTATTTTCACGGCATGTTTCTAATTTTCCCAAGCACTCTCTTGCTATATCGTTCGTAGTTCTCTCGTCCCTTAATGTTTCTAGTGATGATTTGCTGTCTGAGTTTATAGTTATATCTTTATCTATTATTCCCTTCCTTTGAATCCATTCTATGGCTTTTTGAATTGCTAACATTTCTGCTTGGTAAACGGTGCAGTAGTCTTCTAATTTAAATGATTTTGACACCCAATCTTTCCCATTTACTTTTATTACTACTCCTGCGCCCACTTTACCGTCCTGTTTGCTTCCGTCTGTATAAATTTGTATGGGATGCTCGTTAATTTTATTTCCATTTTCCAACTCGATTTTTATATTTTCTTTCACTATTTTCCCTGGATGTGGTAGTTCATTTATACAACATGTGGTCATTATTTCCCTGTCAGCTGGTAAGAAGTGAGCGGGTATTCCTCTTCTGTTTATTCTGTAGATATTTTTAATTTCGGCTATTTTTAGATCTATTGGTGGTGTTCTTTTTTCCTGAGACTTGCTCATTACCATGATTTGTGTTTTTTTTTCCGAGAATTCTAATTTTACTTTTTTCCCCCAATTGCTCACTTTTTCTAAAGCTTTTTCCGCCGTTTCTTTTGCGGTTTGTAGATTTTCCCCGTTCACAATTAAAAGTACATCATCAGCGTAGGCTTGGATGTAGACATCTGGACCGAGGTCCATTTGAAGGAGTTCGTCCAGCGAAACATTCCAGAAGATTGGCCCGCCAATCGATCCTTGAATACAACCTTTGGAAACACATTTCTCACTTGAGTGGTTTCCGTGCCTTATTCTAACTTTCCTGTCTTCTGTATAGCTTCTTACCAAGGCAACCAGGCTGGAAGGACATTTTTTTTCTATGAGTTGTTTTAACAATTGTGGCCACCATGCATTATCGAAAGCTCCTTTAATATCGAGCGATATGACGATTACTTCGTCAGTCTTTCTTTCCATTTTACTTTTAATGACTTCCACTGCATCGTACATTGCGTCTTCTGCTGACTTTTGTGAGGTGAATCCGTATTGTTTTGGGCTTAGTTTCTTCCCTTTGCCAAGGTTCCATTTTATTCTGTCAACCAGGATTTTTTCAAATAATTTCCCTAGAACCGGGAGAAGTCCAATCGGCCTGTAGTATTCAAGACTGCTGTAGTTGTTCTTTCCTGGTTTCGGTATGATGATTATGTTTGCTTCCTTCCATATTTTTGGGAAATATCCTGTGTCAAAACATTTCTGGAATATTTTTGTCATTATTTCTGGGAAGCTATCATTGAAGCAGGTTAGAATATCAGAAGTGATCCCATCTGCCCCAGGGCACTTCTTCGGGTCCATCGATCTGAGGGCGTTTTTTACCTCTTCTTTTGAGATTTGTGGTTCTTGGTCGACTGTTGTCTCTTGCGTTGCTTTTATTCTTATTTCTATTTGTTCCGGTGTTTCATTTATCACATTGTCATCTGGAAAGAAGTGTTGAAGAATTTCCTTGGCAGTATCTTCAGGGTTATTGTTTTTAAAAGTTGATGTTGGCGCTCTATTTGGTGGGTTCGTGAGGACTCTATAGATGTTAGACCAGGTTGTTTCCTTCGTTTGCTTTTGGCAGAAGTCTTTCCAGCTACTGGTTTTTGACTCTCTTAACTCATTTTTAAATTTTTCTTTGGCTTCCAGGTATTTGGGTAACGTCACCTCAGATCTTCTTTGTCCGCATGAATTCTGAAGTTTTCTTTTTGCAGAGACCAGCTCCGATTTCAAAAGTGTAAGTGAGTCAGACCACCATGGGCAATTTTTTCGTTTTCCTCCGGGTTTTGGGATAGACCTTTCGCAGCTTGTTTTGATGATTGAAGAGATAGTCTCGACCTGTTCTTCAAGGATTATTGGGTTATTGGAAAGGACGGGGTCTTCAATATTAATGTTTGCCTTTTGCAGCATTTCTTTTGCGACTTTTTTAAACTTGGTCCAGTCCGCAAACTTTGTTCTATACCTTGTTGTTGTTGATTCAGGAGGCTTTATTGTGTCTGATATAATCATCGCTATAACATTGTGATCAGATAAACCTGTCTGTTCCACTCCCCAGTTTGTTACTTTGTCCATTATGTTGTTGGAGCAGAAGGTAACGTCTATGAAGGATGTTAAATGATTGCCGGATGTCCAAGTTTCAAACGTTGGAGTGCTGCCGTCATTTAATATGTGAGCGTCTAGCGCTGCTATTGTCTCTGCAAGTTCCTCGCCTCGTTTATCTGTTTTGGGGCTACCCCACCACGAGCTTTTTGCGTTGAAATCACCGCCTATAAGAATGCTCTTGCCTTTTGTTATGTTTTCTTCATTCAGTTTGGTGATTATATGTAGCTGGGGTGCTAGAGAATTATTGGGTTCAACGAACACTGATCCCAGAGTTATTGTTCCAATACGTGTTTTTATTTCAATATATGTCGAGTTCTCTGATGTGATCGATGATATCATAGTTGCGCTAATCCTACTGTTGACGAGGATCGCTGACTTGTTAGGATTTTCTCTGATTCCTTTAGTGGATTGGTATACTTGCCACCTTTTAGTTTTCAACTGCCCGGTGTTTCCTGTGTAAGGTTCCTGCAGCAGGATAATGTCAGATTTGTCCGAGTTAACCACACTGTCTGTCGCGGATTGGCATCTTTGTGCGTTCCATTGTTTGATTTTAATTTTTTCCCCCATTATTTGTATTTTTCTGTCTCAGTTTGTTTCCTGGATTTATTGGTATTTTTTATCTCCGATTCATAATTCGTATGGTCAATAGATCTTTCGATTTCTCTCCTGTAGAGTGGACACTCGTGCATTCCAGATCTATGTCTTGATGGGGCTGAGGTCTTCCTCTTCCTGTTTTCATTGACGCATGAGCCACATTTCACCTCGTCAATTTTATCTTTATTTTGACACTGTGCGAAAGTGTGTTTCCCGGCACAGTGCCAGCATCTAGTTTCCAGTTCGCAGTGTTTCTTCAAATGTCCGAATCCTAGACAGTTCATACACTGCATCGTTGAGATGAAGTTTTCGGCGTAGATCCGTTGAAAGCCAATATTTATTCTGCCCATGCTAATAATCTTTTTCCATGTCTTGGGGCTCGTTTCAATGACGACGTTTGTAAGGTGCGGATTTTTATTTTTTTGGAGAAAAATAATTTTTGATTCTTCCTTGAGGCCGGTAAGATCCTCGTTTTGTTCTTCCATTATTTCGATAATTTCTGCGGAGTTTAAATCTTTCTGAAGACCTTTTAGAATGATCTTGGGGTTACGTTTTTTCGCGCAGGTCGCAGAAACTTTCTCCGAAGACAGAGCTTTCATAATTGTCTCTGCATCCTGTTTTCTTTCGCAGCTTATAACTGCCCTGCCGTTTGATGTTTGCCTAGTACTTGTTATTCCCACCTTTAATTTCCGTGGGTCAAGGGACTTTTTAACAGATTTTAAAACTTCGGCGCTATCTTTAACGTCTTTGTGGCTGACGATCACTGCATGTTAAGAAGGTGGAAGTGGTGGAAATCTTCGGTCCATTTCACACTCTTCCTTAATTTCTCTTTCAGGATTTGGCTTGTTTCACGGCATAGGCGGCACTGAAATTTTTTCCTCTATTCTATTAATTTGTTCCGCCATGGAATTTAAGGCAGACATCATATTTGGACAATCTTTTTCTTGAGACGGAATGTCTTGTTTAATTAGTTCAATAATTTTTTCGGCAGAACTGATGATGTCGTGCGATTTGGCTCGCAGCGGTATATTTTTTTGTTAAATTTGAGTCTAGAATGAAGGCGCCACTGAATTAAAATTGAATTTGGGAGAATCTGCGGTTGCCGGAAGGGCGCCGAACTAGGTTTTTATGATGATGCTACTACGGACTGAATTTAGATGGTGATTGAATGATGATTTGATGACGCGTGAAAATGAAATTAAACTGAGATAAAAGCACGAAACGTAAGAACTGAATTAAAAATTAAATTTGAACGAATCTAAACCACTGAAATTAAACTGAGATAAAAGCACGAAACGTAAGAACTGAATTAAAATTTGAATTTGAAAGAATCTAAACCACGGTCGCCGGGAGGGCGCCGAGATTGACAAAGGCGGTGAACACAAAAGAGCTAAATAGCGTGCATAAAAAACAAGAAGAACACAAAAAACACGAGACAAAGTATGTGGTTAGGTTAGGTAGGAATAACTGGTGCGAAAATTACTCACCGATAACTGTTCCTTTAAGAACTTCACTCGATACTGACGTTGTTAATGATTTGACTGAGTTAAAGTGTTGCCATAGAGAGAATTTAAACAAATTAAAAAAAAAAAAAAATTAATGATAATAATAAGAAGACATGTTTTTTTTTTTTAATTATTTGGTTGTGGCAACAAATTAAACTTTGATAGCTATGACGCTTCCAAAATGGCGGCAATGAAGTTAAAAATGAATTTATATTATTAATCACAATGCGGAAAATTTTTATTTTGTTAAATTTGAGTCTAGAATGAAGGCGCCACTGAATTAAAATTGAATTTGGGAGAATCTGCGGTTGCCGGAAGGGCGCCGAACTAGGTTTTTATGATGATGCTACTACGGACTGAATTTAGATGGTGATTGAATGATGATTTGATGACGCGTAAAAATGATATTAAACTGAGATAAATGCACGAAACGTAAGAATTGAATTAAAAATTAAATTTGAACGAATCTAAACCACTGAAATTAAACTGAGATAAAAGCACGAAACGTAAGAACTGAATTAAAATTTGAATTTGAAAGAATCTAAACCACGGTCGCCAGGAGGGCGCCGAGATTGACAAAGGCGGTGAACACAAAAGAGCTAAATAGCGTGCAAAAAAAAAACAAGAAGAACACAAAAAACACGAGACAAAGTATTTGGTTAGGTTAGGTTAGGTTAGGTTAGGTAAGGTTAGGTTTTTTTTTTTTTTTCTTCTGGGTGTTCTCTGTTTTTTACCTTGTCTATTATTTATCAAGGTTTCTTTAAACTGTTTGATGTTTTAATGAGCTATTGAGTTTAATTTTTTTTTTTTTTTTTTTTTCCCTTCATGTATGTTGGGATAGGTAAGGGTTCATGTTATTTTTAGAGAGGTTAGTGGGACTGTCTGACATGGGCTATCCATTACTCCAACATTTGTTTGACAGCATGAGGGAACCATGTGAAACCTCAGCCGGAGTAGTTTTGTGAATCTGAAAGAAAATTGTGGATGTTCTGTTAAGATTATAATTGCTTACCCTCTTAACAGAACCATTTGTAGGATAGGAAGTGTTCTTTAACGCTCTTGGTTCGTGATTTCTTGCGTTAGCCTTGTTTTAGATTGTTCGGATAGCTATAGTGATCGTGCTTAATGTGATTTTAATTTATTTTTATGTCTTTTGATTATTATTTATTTTGTTCCTTAATTTTTGTAATGATGTTTTTTGCGAATTTAATGAAGATTTTTCGGAGAGGTATAATTTTTATGACATCAGAAATGTCAGTAAAGTTTATATCTCTTCTTTGGCATTCTTTGGTTATTTGCCATCTTTCCATCGTGAACATTGGGCAGTCTAGCAACAGATGTTTCACTGTTTGGTCCGATAGTTTGTCACACGGGCAGGCGGGACTATCTTTCAGCTTGAATCTGTGAAGGTAGGATAGGTTTGCTCCGTGACCGGTAAGGATTTGTGTGAGTTCGAAAGTTGGAGTTGTCTTATTACCAAACTCTTTGGCTTCTGTTATACTCCTGAAAAAAAGCCGTGTTCCTTTACCTGTATCAGAGTTTTTATACCTTTGGTCCCATTCTTCGAGAATTGACTCCTTTATTTTGAACTTTGCGTAGCTCAGTGGGAATTTTGAATAGAGTTTTTGTGTTTTGCTTTTTAATGCAGCGTCTTTTGCTAGCTCGTCTGCTCTTTCATTTCCATGGATTCCATTGTGCCCGCGTATCCATAAAAATTTACAGGTAGACCCTTTTTCTCTCAAGAGTTGAGCCGAGCATTGTATATTGAAGACCATAGGGTTGGTAGGTGTCCCTGACTCTAGTGCGTGTGCAGCGCTTTGTGAGTCTGTTAAGACGTTGACTTTTTCCCAATGCTTTTGCTGTTTGTTGACCCACTCTAGTGCTTGCATTATTGCGAAAAGCTCTGCTTGAAATACTGAGCAGTAATCTGCCAGGGGCAGTTTCTTTGCTGTAATTTCTCCGCTAGCATTGAACACTGTGTAGGCCGCACCCACTTTTCCCCCAGTTTTACTTCCATCTGTGTATATATCTATTTCGTTCTCTTCAAAGGAGTTTCTCTCGTATGTTCCTGGAAAGATGACATGTTCTCCAATTTGTTTACTAGGGTGAGGTAGATGAGTAACCTTTACGATTCCCTGGTACTTTTTATCGTCAGGTAGTAAATGCAAAGTTCTGTTACTTTTTGTCTCACCGATAAGTCTGAGTTCTTTGAGTTTTAGGTCCAAAGGTGTTAGTCCCCCGATTGCCTGCACAGAAGTAAGGGACACAGTGCGGTAGGCTTTACATATTCTTATGCCGATGGCCCTTTGGACTCTATCTAGTTTTTTGCGAATATTTTTTCGTTTTGCAGCTGTTGCCCATACCGTCGCGGCGTAAGTTATTATTGGTTCGACTACTCCTATGTAGATTGTCCTTAATATTTCAGAACTTAGTCCCCAAGTAGGTTTTGCCATAAATGCAAGTTTCTTGGTTATATTGACAGCTTTTTGGCATACCATGTCCACATGCTTGCTCCAATTTAACTTGTCGTCTATGACTATCCCTAAAATTTTGCAATCCCGAGAGAGTGGAACAATTTTACCATTCATCACAATGTTTGGTGGGAGTGTTTTCCTCTTACTGATGAATAGTGCTTTTGTTTTTTCCTCCGAGAATTGCAGTTTTACTTTTTCTCCCCAGTGTGTTATTAAGGAGAGAGTATCTTTAATTATTTTCTGTAGTTCTGCCGTATCTTTATGAGTTATTATAACTAAGACGTCGTCAGCAAATGCCTGTATGCGAACGTTAGGGGGAAAAATTTGAGATTTAGCAGTTCGTCCAGTACTATGTTCCATAGAATCGGTCCACAGGCAGATCCTTGTATACAGCCCTTGTTCGAGTGTTTTTGTGCCCACGCGCCTGCGTAAATTGTTTCTACCATTCTGTCCGACAGGTAGTCTTTAAAAACTTTGTATATGTTTAGTGGACAGTCTTTTTTGGCTAGTTGCATTTTAAGGTGGGGCCACCACGCGTTGTCGAATGCCCCCTTTATGTCCAGTGATATTAGGCATGCATGAAGTCCTTCTTTATTCGCTTTCTTGATGTGGTTGACGGCATCAAGCATTGCGTGTTCTGTGCTTTTTTGTTGCGTGAACCCGTATTGGTTTGAATTAAGTTTCCCCTTCGTGCTGAAGTGCCAGGTTACTCTCTTGATGAGTAATTTCTCTAGTACCTTGCCAAATACCGGGAGAAGACCTATAGGTCTGTATGAAGAGATGTTACCGTAGTCTTCTTTTCCCGGCTTTGGAATTACCTTGATTCTAGCGACCTTCCAAAGGATTGGGAAGCAGCCAATTCGGAGGCACGCGTTGTATAATGCCGTAAAAATTTCTGGAAGACTTTCGAACGCTTTTTGGCATATGTCGGCTGTAAAGTGATCTCTTCCTGGGGACTTCTTTATATCTATGGATACAAGTATTTTCCTTATCTCGGATCTTGTAAATGGGGGGTCAATTTCGCTAAGGCGGTCTTCTTCCTCATTATTCCGAATACATGTTTGTTCCGCTGTTTCCCTGACTGGACAGTCATTAGGGAAGAAATGATCTAAGAGTGTGGACGCCGTCTCTTGGGCTGACGTTGTGGACACTGTATTGACTTGAAGCGTTTCTGGTGGTGACTTTTGTGTTGCCTTAAGTACTCTCAGTACCGTGGACCAGACTGTATCTTTTCCTTGATTGCTGCAAAATTCTTTCCAGTTTTGTATTTTTGCTGTAGCAATTTCCTCCTTGTATTGTTCTTTTAGCTCAAGGTAGGCTGGTAGTGTGACCGCATCTCTTCTTGCTGGTCCTGAGTTCATAAGCTTCCTCTTTGCGGCGAGAACGTCTTTTTTCAGCTTTTCCAATTTATCATTCCACCAGGGGCAGATTTTTTGTCTAGATTTTTTCAGTGGAGGGATTGCCATTCTGCATGCATCCGACATGGCATCCATGAGGTCTGAGACTTGTCTGTTGAGGGAACCAGGTTGATTGTTCGCTTCAATTGCCTGAACTGTTATTCCCTTGCCTTCAACATTGGATTTTAGAGTCTTGTCGAATTCCATCCAATCTGCCTTATTGGTCTTATATAGGAATGATGATTTTGGAATTTCTTCTGTAGATGATTTATTGAATTGCGCGTTGAAAGTTATTCCATTATGGTCCGACATGGCAGCGATTCTTTTGTCTACTTTCCAGTTCTTTATGTGTCCAATTACGCTGTCGGAACACAAGGTTACGTCGATCACGCTGCTCAGTAGCATGTTTTG